>QANW01001165.1:150051-393598 GCA_003254865.1 Dryas drummondii | reverse complement strand
CCCAAAAAAAAAAAAAAAAAAAAAAAAAAAAAAAAAAAAAAAAAAAAAAAAAGTAAGAACCAAGAACAAGATTTATGATTGAGTGACCTGTGACAATAGCAGTAAGGTTGGTTGCATCAATCCCATGAGTGACCTGCTCAGCGGTTGAAGCTGATCCAAACCCACTTGGTCCCGGCCTTCCTGTGACCAACGAAAAAATACTCATTTCCCTAAATCACACAAAGAACCTATCGATCAGAAGCTCCAAAAGGCTCAGAGCTCAATCCCTTCTGTCACACCCACATATATTTGTATGTGTGAGAGACTGAGCCAAAGAGAGGTTGACCCTCTATTTCTTTATAGCATTACTCAGCCTGGAAACATAGTTATCGCATTGGGATGAGGCCATGAGGGTAATAGGACAAAGATGCCGCTGAGTATTGGATGAGAAAGAGGAAAGAAATGCATGGGAATAATATTGAGCAGGACTGGTTGAATGTAGGTAATAAATTCGGTACAGTTTGACACTATTAAATGCTCTTCGGTGAGGAGCTGTTTAATAATCTCAACGACCCCTCAACAGCTAAGCCCTCAACTCTGTGCTATATCAGGTACAATTGGGTTTTTTTCATTTCTGTGTAAGAAATTAAAAATTACCAATTGCATTATATGTCATTCATGACATGAATCACATGCATGATGAATCATATCACTTGTCAGTTGTATCTAACTATCTATGCTCGATCATTCGCGCAATCAATCTGATTATGGTGTGCATGCGCGCAGCATGCCTAGTATTACTCCAACAGTACATGTATCGACTTTTAGGGTCACATATATATTGTCATATTGTCATATTGTCATGTGATATGAAACCAAAAGCCCAATAAACCCACTATGTGCTATAAATAATTGTAGATGGGAGTACTGGTCCCAGCCGGGCTTAGAAGGATAACATCTATCTCTTCATCAACTTGGATGGAAGTTGGAACAGACAATTAAATAATTTCTACTTTTTTCTTCCTTTTTTCTTATGTGTCGAAAAGAGCTTCATTAAACAGCCAAGAAGGCAAGGGAGGCAAGAGCTAGACGGCTAGAGGCCACGAAAAAACCAAACCCACAAAGAGGCAATTATAAAAAGGGAAAGGCCGGCCAGGAGAAGTACGTAAGCCAAGAGGGTGGGACACTCGGAAGCAACCAAATGGCCAAGTGGTTTGGCCAGATCGGTTTATCGATCTAAGGGAGTTAATTAATACGAGAGACAAGTAACGGATAACATTGTAAAATAAATAATTCATTGAAATATATTAATACAAACCTCTTACTCGTCCATAAAATCCCTTAGGTACTAGTGCCTTCGAGTGTTTAATATGCATGTGAAGGTATTTGTGACGATTCAGACATTTCATCCACCAGATATCCATTCTTAATAAGAGCTAGTCTTCATCACTCTATCAGTCAGAACTCAATCATCTTCAGTACGTACGTTTTCATCCTTGTATGATTCAATCACTTTTAATGGATAAAACATTTTAGTCCTTTGAAAAAAATTTCTTAAAAAAAAAAAAAAAACAGAAACAGAAACAAAACAATATGTTTTCAGTTGGTTTAAAACTCTATACTAATTGTTCCGAGAGTTATCAATATTTATCAAAGCTGATCCTATCTAACAGAACGCTATTTAATCAAATGAAAAAGACATTTTTGAGAAAAATATGGCTTTTCCAAGATGAAATAAAAATTGGATTCATAACAAGAAAAAAGTTTCCCATGGGACAACAATCTATTCTCACAATCAATCTTACAGTTTGATAATTAAGGAAAAGTGCATCAACTAACCAGTGGTGTAGTGTATTTCTCTTCTCAATATGGTGGATGGCTGAAATTATTTGAGAGCTTTTTCATCTCCCCCTATAAAAAAAAAAAAAAAATTCTGAAATTGTCCCTGTTTGTATCGTGTAATTGGCCTTACGTACCCTCACCTTTACTCTCATTACCTACCATGTAAAAGGGAGGGTCACTTATTTCTACAAAAGGGACCCCTCCCCCTTCATTCTATCTCTCTCCCATTCTAGCTCTTCACTTTTCATGTAAATGTATATTTCTGTATCATAGTGAAACTCGACCAACAACGTAGATGTAACCCAATAATTCTAGATTATGAGTTAAAAGTGAACTATGATAAATCTTTGTATTTTTGTGTGTGATAATGATTTACGGTCTTAATCTCATTGATCCAATTTTGGGCATCAACCAGACACTATACATTTCATATATATCATAAAGATGGAGAAATCTTAACTTATGAAGACGCAATCCTCCTATAGTACTCCTATCATATGAATGGCAAGTTGTGAGCACATGAATTTGGGTGATATGATTTACCACTTACATGTCAACCTAACAATAATATGTACCCCTAGGCTCGATCATTAATTAATTTTCGATTTGCCTTGATATAAAGGGCCGTACGTAAACATGGCCAGGAAAATTAATGGTACAATGACTGGTCGCTATATAGCTAGCTAGCTGTCTGTGTTACTGTGTAGCATAACAAGTATTGATGATTCTATTGATCCAATCCAATCCTCTTGAAGCCAAGTGTCATAATGGATTAAAATAATTTTTTCCTTTTTTTAACAAGCATACACTATTCGAATAACGCTATATGTAATATGATTTTCAGAAAATGAAAAGAATGTTGCTATAAATTTTTGTAATGACTGATCACTGTCTAGATAGCTGTCACTCGGTACAAAAACAGTGAGGATCTAGTTGGAAAAAGATTTGGTTTTTCTTTTCAATTTCTTGATTAATTTGTTCAAAACTTTTAATTCTAACATATTTTTACTGCAAAAAAAAAAAAAAAAAAAAATCACAAGGCAAACACAAGATAACATCGATCAAGGTGTGGTTTAAATGACTTTAGTAGCATCCTAATGACATCTGGCTAGATGATCTTTTGACTTTTTGTTAGAGAGAGATGTTGGCACACTAGGCCTAAATCAAAGTCTAAGACAAATGTTGACATAAGGAGGAAGGATCGATGCTAATGAACACTTTGCATAAAAGCTAAAAGTATAATTTTTATTAGGGCAGTTGTAAGGCTTTAAATTTTTTAAATGATATAGGTATATCATTGCCTACATAAATACTTTTAATACGCGTGTGGGATTTTTTTTTTTTTTTTTTTTCTGAGTTAATATGTGGATCATAGGGGAAAAAATTGTATATATGGTAATGGAGAAAGTGTGGTAGTTTGTACTTTGTAGGGTAATCCAAAACAAGGAAATGGATGGTTTGGTACTTTGGTGGGTAAAATAATCACTAGTATGAATCGAACTACAATGAATCAATGATGGTTTTATAGTTGGGATGTTTTATTATATATGTGGGACCCGGATTTGCTAGATTGCACCAAATGTCAACAAAGCATTTGATGATTAAATACTAATATTTAGCTTCAATTATGTGACCTGGCATATCAAGGAGTGGCCTACCAAACCCATTAAACTATTAAACTATCCTGGCCCCAAAAAAAAAAACCCATTAAACTATGCCAAATACGGGCTTTAACCCGTCTTCTGTTTATGTACTACAATTAAAGCCCAACAAAGGCCATGGGCTAACATAGGTACATGCTAGCCTAGGCCCAACAGGAGTGCAATTCACTTACGAAAGCTAAACATGGGCTAGCTTTAGCCTTTAGCTTTTTTAATAGTCCTAATGGCTTCTCTGAATTTGTACGGAGGCACATGTGGACGCAAGTCACGCAACTATAATTTTTCTATAATCGTAACACTATGGTACATACTAATATAATATTTAGTTATAACTCAAATTATAATATATCTATAATTATCAATATTTAAAATCATAAAAGTTATACATTGATTGTAATTTAAGTAAATGAATAATATTACGTTACTACAATCCCATACCTGTGTAAAATGGATCGTAACACCTGCAGCACAAACTCATTCTGCACCTATTGGGTCAAGTATCATGAGCGACAAACGGCCGCCCCTAAACTCTCTCTAGTTATTCCCCCAAATCCATGCACGTGAATTGATACTTTGACTGATACTACACCGGTGCCTTTTTACTTCCCAAGGTATGTTTGTGACTACTTTGCATGGATATTGAGGTAATTTTGGGTGTGAAGGATATTGGCGCTTTGACTGATACTACACCAGTGCCTTTTTACTTCTCAAGGTATGTTTGTGACTACTTTGCATGGATATTGAGGTAATTTTGGGTGTGAAGGATATTGGCGCCGGTAATAACTTTTTAATACAATTATATGGTCTTGTATGTCACTTTTTAGAAAAATTCATTCTCCATTTATAGAAAGCTGCATATACCAATTTCATGAGTGAATTCTACTTCTGTAAAAGATATAATTTGTAATATTATTAATAAATGTGATACAAATAATTCTGTTGGTTAATTGGAGTTTCTCTTTGGAGGGCATTGAAGGAAAAGCCAGTTCTTGAGATAATTATTGGGCTACAAGCTCTTAACAGTTGTGGTTGGGCCAACAATGTTTCACCACATTCACAATAAGATGTTGAAAGTTTTGTTTGTTGGGATTGCTGGGCCTCATCCTTTGTGCTTTAGCCACCCATCATACCTGTACGTAGCATATCCAATAGTCATATTAAACAAGTAGGACTTTCGACCAAAAGAAAACAAGTAGGACCATGAATTGGGCCTCTAGATTAGGCAAAGTCCAAAACTACTTGGGATTGCGTTGAAGGACCCAAAAGCTGTTCTGGATGACAATTCTCAATCACCTACAGCAGTTTTGGTGTTTGGTAAAAAAATAAAAACTGCTTTCCCCCGCAATTCTCAACTTCCCACAGCAAAAACAGAAAGCAGGTTTCTATGTGCTTTTGAAAACTGCAGTGAATCACAACAACAATTAATATTTTATTTTACCCATATTACCCTTATTGATTTATATAATTTTTATTTGTTTATTTTAAATTAAAAAATATTTCCATTGTTAGTTATATTTTATATTGTAATAATTAATTATGATATTTTATTTGTACGATTAAAATTATAATATACTTAAAAAAATAATATGAATACTTATTTATTAATGTTATTCTTAAAAAAATTAATGCTAATAAAAATTTGTAGCCACACATTTAAAAAATAAGTAAAAAAACATTTTAGTTTTACCAAATAAATAAGTGAAATACACTTTCAGCATCATATCCATTTTAGTAATTATACACAGTCACAGCACTTTTACATTAACATTTACCAAACTCTTTGATATTGTTTTTTGCATTCACAGTACTTTTGAAAACATGGTTTACCAAACACTCAACTGCTTTACTTTACAGCTGACTTTACTTCACAGCTGTTTTTTTTCATAGTAATACCAAACTGGCCCTTAATCTTTTTTCTTTACAAAAGAGGAATACCTTGAACATTGGAAAGTGAAGTCAAATAGTATTTTGAAAGAGACATACTACATACACATATATGTGAAATTGATTGCAATAAAAAACACTCATAATGTGCTGAAAGAAATATAGATGTGGCCCTCTTTAATGTAATGCACTAAATAGAGAGGATTCCTTCAAATTTAGACCGCTAGTTACATTTGAAGTATGCAGCTTGGATGGTCTACAACTCTACAATAAGAATTGCACTATCCGTTTTTTTTGTTGTTGTATATAAATAAATGGTAACCATTCAATATCAGAAAATGACTTAAATCCAATTATGTTTTCGAGCTTTTTTCCCCCTCTCAAATCTACCGAATGAGGTAGAACCACATAATATCAAAAAAGAATTTGGAAAGATCAACTAATTATTGTTCTAATAGTACTTCTCTTAGCTTTATTGAAAAAAACTCATATTCAAATCTTTTTCTCTAAATAAAAAAAAAAAAAAAAAAACCATACAGTTTGTTCATAGATATCCAAAAAGAAAGAGTTTGCCCAAGTTTACAATACTTGGGAAATCCATATTCTATAAGACACAGCACACTAATCCATTATAGTTCTGGATAAATTATTCTGTATAATTATTAAATTTACATGTGGTATAATCAGTTTATTTGTTATAATATGAGTGGATGTTGTTAATACTATACCCTACTAATATAAACACATCGTTCAATAATACCCTTACACGTTGAATTAATTATATCACATGACAGTATATCAATTATATTTTATAATTTTTCATAGTTCTGGTCCTTCTTCCCATTCTTCTCCAACTCGTTTGTTTCGTTTGAATGTGGGGCAATATTATATTATTATGTTCCCAAATAATGCTAGTGGGCTAAGGCTTACCCATCTCCACTTACAAATTTTCTACCTAAATTTTTGAACTTTAGTGGCCAATTTTTTTATTTTTTTTTTAACTTTACCCTCAATTATAAAAAATAAAAACTCAAAATCTAGACAACCTCCACCCGACACTACTCATCCTTCCACTCATTCATCATGTCATCGGCCCCACTACCGGTCAAGTATGCCTCCATCTCTTTTTTTTTCTCTGTTTCCCTCTCTCTCTCTCTATTCGACTCGGAAGAAAAAAAGTTGACGATTTTGCTGATCTTTAAATTAGAGGACGATGACCTAATAAGCTTTCTATGACCAATGAATTACCCTACTATATAACAATAAGATATGTAATGCTATATTTTATTTTTTTTACTACATTAAATAATTCATCCATTTACTTAATATAAAAAAATTGTCACAAAAATACGTCCGGATTGTTATTTGGCTTATTTGTGAATTTACCTCTTCAAACGAATTTTTTTTCTTACTTTATTCCCTTAAAATTAAATATTTTTATTTTATCCCATAAACTTTACAAATGACTCTTTACGTCAACTTCATCTACTAGTTGGTTAAAAAATTTGACGTAGCGCCTACTATTGATGTGCCATGTCAGTTCTTTTAACGGCAAAATAGATGAGTTGTACAAAAATAGTCTAATAAGAATCATTTGTAAAGTTTGGAGAACAAAGTGAGAATAATTAATTTTAAAGGGGCAAAGTGAAAAAAAAAAGAAGAAGAAGTTAGTTTCAAGAAATAAATTAGCAAATAAGTCTTGTTATTTGTTATGGTATGATGCCCTCTAATATGGCATGTTACTAACTTGGGTTAAATATAAAAATGGTACATAAACTTTACACTGATTTTTAATTTGGTTCATTAATTATAAAATATGTCAATTTGGTTTATGAAATTTTCAAATTGTATCAAAGCAGTACAAATGTTAATTTTAATTTGAAAATTAATAAAATTTGTCATATGAAAATGTGATGAACAGACTGAAATGCTTCTAAAAATATGATCACTTTCTGTGCACATGACCAATTTTTGTTAAATTTTTTTTATAAAAATTAATTTTTGTATTGTTTTGTTATAATTTAAAAAATTCGTGAATCAAATTGATATTTTTTATACTTATTATACCAAATTAAGATTTATAATAAAATTTATGAATAATTTTTGTATTTAACCCTTCTAACTTGCTAACTTAATAGGGTCTTAGTCGTTGTTGTGATCCCGCGAAACAAAGAAAGGCGCACGTGGAACCCATGAGATCCTGCACGATTCCGTAACAGGAGAAGACCAGTGCGTACAGTCCATTTGGAATCTGTTTATCATCCAATCCACCCCACCATATAAAACGTATTCTCGAGGAATTGACGGTGTCGGTCATCCCCTAATTGGCTAATTCTCTCCCACTCCCTGAGAGATCAAATCACAAAACCACACAGGGTCCACCCCACAATTTATTTTTTCTCCTCATTAAAATTCAATTCATTTTCTCTTTCTCGCTCTCTTTTTTTTTTCTTTTACATTTTTGTTCTCGATTCCCTGATCCGATTTTGCGCAAACCCGATTCAGATCGGACGGATCGGACCTGAAATGGCGGCATCGCGGCGGCTCCGGGACCTCCAATCGCAGGCAGGGAACAAGACCTGCGTGGACTGCTCCCAGAAGAACCCGCAGTGGGCCTCGGTCTCCTACGGCGTCTTCATGTGCCTAGAATGCTCCGGCAAGCACCGCGGCCTGGGTGTCCACATCTCCTTCGTCCGATCCGTGACCATGGACTCCTGGTCCGAGATCCAAATCAAGAAGATGGAGGCCGGCGGCAACGAGCAGCTCAACAGGTTCCTCGCCCAGTACGGCGTCCCCAAGGAGACCGACATCGTCGCCAAGTACAACACCAACGCCGCCGCCGTGTACCGGGATCGCATCCAAGCCCTTGCGGAGGGGCGTCCGTGGCGGGACCCACCGGTCGCCAAAGAGAACATTGGGGGGTTCGGGAAGAAGAAGCCTCCTTTGGCTCAGGGAGGGAGCAGCAGGGGGAGCAATTCCAGTAACAATGCGAGTTGGGACAATTGGGACGACGATGGGTTCAGATCTTCCACGGACTTGAGGCGGAACCAGTCCACAGGCGACGTTAGAGGTGTGGCGGGTGGTGGCGGCGGCGGCGGCGGACATGGAGGCATGCCGTCGAGGTCGAGGTCGACTGAGGACATCACGCGCTCACAATTCGAGGCCTCGGCTGCCAACAAGGAGAGCTTTTTCGCGAGGAAGATGGCCGAGAACGAGTCCCGGCCTGACGGGCTTCCTCCCTCGCAGGGTGGGAAGTACGTTGGGTTCGGATCGACCCCGGCGCCTTCTTCGCAGAATGTTAATAATAATGGGCAAGGCGATGTGTTGTCTGTTGTTTCTCAGGTTGCATTAGTTTTATTTTTTATTTTTTTTATGTTTATTTTAATATGTGATTGTGTCTACTAGGATGGCTGATATTGATGCACATTGCAAATGTCGAATGTGGTTGGTCAATTTGTGTAGGGTATTGGTAGGTTGTCTTTGGTTGCTGCGTCTGCAGCTCAATCTGCTGCGAATGTAGTCCAGGCAGGCACGAAAGAGATCTCCACTAAGGTATTCACTATTCACTCTTTTGTTCTCTGATGTTAGATGACTGTTCTGCTAGAGATTCTTTTTGTTAAATGCTTATTTTGAATGCTGTAAATGGAGGAGCTTTGTATGTATACTGCATTTCTTTTGGTTATGTTAACAATACCTTGTGGTTCTAGCATGAAAAGTTATACAAACCATTTTGCAAACTGCCGTTAATATTTTTCTTTTATCTCTTTGAGTAATTGCTTGACTAATAGAACCAGGGATGAGGAGCAGAATGGGTTATTCCTATCAGCAACCCTTCTGGCTCCTCTCCACCCTTACTGGACTTCCTTAAAAAAACTTTGATCATGATAAAAGTGTGTTTGGATGGAGGGGGAGGGGAAGGAACGAAATGGAATGAAAAAATAAGTGGGATCATTTTTGTTCCCCTGTGTGGATGTTTAACAGGAAAGCGAAGGAAAGATTATAAAAGAATGTGGCATTCCCTCATAAACCCACTTTTTTGTTTCCTCTAGTAATTGGGGAATGTGGTATTTGTTAGTAATCTTAGTAAATTTCATTAAATTCATACTCTACACGTCAACCTACAAAAGAAGAATTTTTTTTAAGGATACAACTGTAAATTTGACAATTTGTCTAACAAAAATCTTTATTTGGGACATCCAAACAAAGAATAAGAGCACCATTATCCTTTCTTTACCTGTTCATTCCCTCTTCATTATTTTTTTCTGTTCATTCAGTTTTTTTACCTAACTCCCAAAAATATGATAAATGAAATCAATGAAAAAATTGTATTGAGTTAATACTTATTATTGTAAAATTAATGATATGCATATTCCTGATCTCAGGAAAAGAGAGTCATATTAAGATATAGTATGTGAAGAGACCTTCTATCCTTCCATCTATTGTAGTAAGAATAAAGGGTATGGAATGGTTACAAGTCCACCTTGTACCTGCACCGAGCCTGTTGTTACCATGGCAACTTAGCAACCAGCAGTTATGGATGTAGTTCTTAGTATAGTCCCTTGGGATGTGGGGAGAGAGAGCAAGGGAGGGAGTGAATATAGAGCTCGAGCACTCAAGTGGACAAGATCTTATTGTTGAGTCCTCTAATGCTTCTCTAGTTCGGTTAAGCTCGTATGTGTTGAACTTCATTACAATAGAACTTTAGTTGACAATATCATGTCTTGGACTCTTAGTCTTGGTTGTACACTTATTATTCTCATTCTTAGTTATTTACTTGTAACCAATTTTATGAAGACCAAAATCAGCTTGCCATTAAACCAAAGATAGAATAGGGTCAAGGACCATTTTTTGTAATAAGTAATGTGTGTAATGGGCAATATAGAAAAGAAAAAAAAATGTAGAAAATAAGGTAATGGCTAACTATCAGGCTGTTTCTTCCCATAATGGATGTTCTTTCCCTTAGAAATATATGCATGTATGCAAAAGTATTATTTGTTTATAATTCTTCAAACCTCAGACCTTTAGGTTGATCCAACACCTATGGGGAAATAATAGTAATAAAACTGGCTGTTAGTTAAAACAATGATTAGCAATGGTGGTTTGTCAGTATTGAGGCCTTGAGGGGGATGGTTTATTAGTGTATTTGGTAATTGTCATTGGTGTCAATTGGATGACGGTTGTGATTATAATGGTATTTGGATGTCAAATAGTTGTTGAAGATAGGAGTGCAAGGCACGGTGAGGCGTTTAGCTTCAAGTTCTGAGACATTAACCTATTAAATTTGGAATTTTTACAGTTAAAAGAATATAAGAAAAGGTGAAAAATGGATAATAGAGGCAACCTTTTTGGTGAGACAGCCCACAAATCACACTATTAGCGCTGTCCACCTAAATCTGAATATTTGGAAGAACCAACGAAAAAGAGGGAAATTACTATACTGTGAGAATGTAGCTTTTCCATTCCAGCATATTATTCAATTTCTGTTCCTTCCCCTTCTCTAGTTGTGATCCAAATGGAATGGTGAATGTGTTTTATTTTTAGTGGAGTTTAGGGACTGTTGTTTTAGTTTTTTGATGGTTTTGTTCTGTTATTGATCTGTTAGTTGTTTGTATTGTAAGTTTTTATCTTTATTGTTATTGGATTGGAAGGCTGTAGTGTTTTAGTTTGTTGATGGGTTTGTTCTGTTATTGATCTGTTAGTTGTTTGTACTGTAAGTTTTTATCTTTAGTGTTATTGGATATCTTATCCACTATGTTGTACTCTCTGTTTTCTATTAATAAAAGTTTGTTTCATATAAAACGTGATGTTAATTATGCTAAAACAGTAGAGGATATTTTGATTTTTAATTCTTTTTGTTCATTGCCTTTTGTTATTGCAGACAAGGTAAAGTTTCCTAGATTTAAGCTTAAGCACATTGTGAAATCATTTTCATGTTAGTATTCTGTACTGTTTTTTGCAGCAAACTTTTAGAATCAAAGCTATAGTCATTCTATTCCTTTTATCAGTTGTACTATAGATCTAAATGTGCCATTTTCTGCATCTTTGATAAACAAGTTCTGTGATTAAACCTCTATAACAGGTGAAAGAGGGTGGCTATGATTACAAGGTGAATGAAACTGTTAATGTTGTCACTGCAAAGACTTCAGAGATAGGACAGAGGACTTGGGGAATTATGAAAGGGGTCATGGCACTGGCATCACAGAAGGTTGAGGAGTACACTAAAGAAGGAAACTGGAAGGCTGATAACTGGCAACGAAATGATGGTGAGACGAATGGATATTATCAAGAGTTTAAACACGAGAATAAAGGATGGAATTCATCGGCTGGAGGGGGGCAGTCCTCATCAACTGGGCATGTT
Organism: Dryas drummondii; assembly: GCA_003254865.1. Classification (NCBI taxonomy): domain Eukaryota; kingdom Viridiplantae; phylum Streptophyta; class Magnoliopsida; order Rosales; family Rosaceae; genus Dryas; species Dryas drummondii. The sequence goes on along the minus strand of QANW01001165.1, from coordinate 381,874 downwards.
AATTCTGGCTCAAGTTCTTGGGATGATTGGGGGGACCACAAAGACAATAGGAAGGAAGGCTCTACTAAGGGAACAGCATCCAATAGTAGTGATGGTTGGGCTGGCTGGGACGATGGGAAAGATGATGGATATGATAATGCTTACCAGAGTGCATCAGTTTCAAAAGGTGCTGGTCACAGTGGGAAATCGGATGGAGCGTGGACTGGAGGAGGCTTTAACTAAGGTTAGTGTACCCTGAAGAACTGAATTGTTATTTTCATTGTACCTATCAAACTTTTTCCATGTCTTGTCCGGAGTACATTTTTTGTTTGAAAGTAGATTGTATGTCTGACAGCCAAACGAAAAGGGATTACTTATGGCAAGTTCCGATGTGGTTTATCTTTTGGTGGTTTCTAATGACTTCTGAAATTTGATTTTAATATGTAATGAGTGTAAAAGGGACCCATTTTTCTTTTTTTGGACACCACCCAAGATGGGAACATGGAACATGGTGGATTTACCTCCATGTTGTTCCCACTGGGACCACCATCTGGCGGTGCTAGAAATGCTATTTGCAGATTGAAAATTTGAGTTTGGTTAGTATATGCAAGGATCAGCTTTGAGTCTCACTCTTGTTTTTGTTGTGTTTTGCTTTGTATGTCCAAGTAGAATCTTATGTGGTCTCAGCAAATTCCTGGTTTACCCATAAATCACCAGCACAAATTAGCGCACAAACTGACGGCTTCCAAGGCTGATACCAAAGGTGATGGTTATGGAATTTGTTAGCAGCTACTGCTGACTGATTAGTTGGTGATTGAAATTGGAATTCAGATCCATTTTTATAGAAAAGACACTTTTTGTTGAGGTTAGTATATTTTCAGCAAATGTTTTTATTTATTTATTTATTTTCTTTTACCTTTAAAAGATTTTCTGTAACCTATTGGGGACATTTGTTGTGTTTCAAAGTTGTTTATAATATGTACAATTGTCAACAAGGAGGGTTAATTGCCCGGTTCAAAAGAGGACTGGAAATTTCAAAGTTTGTGAGTTTGAGGAATGAAATTTCTTTTGATTTGTAATGGTTGTAGTTTATTATCCTTCATTCATACTTTGACATTGAATAAATTTTTTTGCTGAATTAGATCTTTGGGGCCTCGTAAAATTCTCACATTTTTACCAAATTTCTGGTTTACATTTTGTGTAATTAACTGTTATGAGAAGCAGGGACCACATTTGATATCTTTTGAGATGACGAAAATATAGTTATAATAAAAAAACCGACATATTGCTTCTTAACCCTGAACCCACCTTACGAAAAATTCATGCATATCCCACTTTTAATACATTGCCATTATCAGTGACTTGGCAGTTCTACTCTCTAGCCCATTTGTCAGCAACTCAGCACCCCTTTGCAATTCAATCCAGTAGAAACAGTTGTATGCCACACTATCCTTGCATTAAACTCGATGCTTCATTTTACAGGAAGGTAATAAAGCTAATACACTTTCACCGATCTGCTCAAATTCAGCGACAAGTGTATCAACCTCCCTTTATTCGTAAATGCCCTATGGTACCAAGTCTCACTGTAACTGAACCCTGTCCCACAGCTAATGAGAAACTAATTTGTATAGCTACAACTGCACAGCCCCAAAGCACAAATTTCAAACATCAAATTCGTCATCGTTTTTGGTGGTTGTATCGGTCTCGAACTGCATTTGGCACAGCACAGTAGCCTCCCTCCATTTCATTTACTAATTCGTGGTGTTTGTATCACAAGCACGGAGGACAAAATGCCATGTGCGGATGAAGCCAATGTGTCTCCAATGAGTCCAAGTTCAGCATGCTCCAGCTGATGGTGACCCACTTCTGTAACCATTGCGGAGGAATGGTGCTCCTTCCCCACAATAACCAGGTCGTATTCCCCACTCTTCCCTATACTCACCACCGTCTCTGTGATGCTTCCGACCACTGCCCTCTCTTTGTATTCCACCGACCCATCCCACCCCTTCATGTCTGCCACTGCAGCCTCATCCTGTTCCTTTTCCTTCTCGTCGTTGGTAATGGGGCTTACGCAAATATGGCTCTGCTCCATGCTCTCCATTTCAACTGCTTCTTGAAGGCACTTCACAACTGTGACCATAACGCTTGGATGTGCCAGTCTCCGGCCGAACTCCAGAGCCTCTCGGTCGTCTTGGCCACCCAAGAAAAAAATACACACTCTCCTTGGACCCTTCTGAGCTCCACCACCAAATCCGCGATCCACAAATATTGCTACTGAGCAATTTGCACTGCCTAGCACCCTCTGATTGACCGCTCTCCAGACATGGCCCAAATTCTCCATCGTCTCTTCACCCTCTCCTGTCTGCTGCTTGTTGAATGGTAAGATGATGATGGGCACCCTCTTTGCTTCCGCCACGTGGAGAATGTCCTCGTGCATTGTGGACAATGCCGAGATGGCCGTTGTGTGGCGAATTGTGACTTGACCAACTTGGCCATAGGCCTCAAATGCAGTGGCGATTTGATCCTTTGCAACCCCACAGCGGAAGCGGTTGATGAATGGAAAGCCATTCTGGCGAGCTCGGTGGACCATCATAATGGAAGATGAACGGTCAGTGAGTTCAACAAGATGCATCACGTAAACTTTGAGTGGTGAATTGTGGGAGGAGGTTCCCATTGACTGAATGAGGTTGATGAGGGAGGGTACGCTTTTGGGTCCATGAATGCAGGCAAGGATTCGAAGGTCCTTTTGCACTTTGTTTGAGTTTTTGCTGGGAGAGTATAATTGGCTCTGTAACTGACGTGGAGCTTGAGAAGCTGTGACGTCCGATGAGTGCTTGTAAATGGCCATCACTGTCGGAGTAGTAATGAAGGTGGTGAAAAGTGCCATCAGGACTAAAATGGCAAACATCTCGTCGTTCAGAATCTGTAAAGCAAGTTGCCAAATTTAGTCCCCACAAGGTGGTAAAAAGTGTCGTCAAGATAACAATCATTTGCTGGATTGCGATGATCTTTAATAAGGTGCTGGTAAGGAAAATGATTACTCCCCCAACTTTTGTCTGAATTTTTGTTTTTTAATTTATGCGACATCAATTTATTTAATAGTTTATTATTAACTTTTTTTTAAATTGGAATGTATGAATGTCATTGAAAAGATTATTACAAATAGTATCTCTCTAGAAAAATGTGGTTAAAATAAAAAATTGAGTGCTTTAATTAAAAACTCAAAATGAGAATGAAAATTAACCCAAATCTCAGCCAACCCAAAAATTAAGTTGAAGCTTAATCTGTCCACCGACTGCTTGGCGGTTGCAGATGCAACCCATATCTGCAATAGATTAGGTTTTAACTTAATTTTTTATTTAACTATATTTCAACTTAAAAATCTTTCAAAAACTAAATTTATGAGTAATTTATTATAAAAAATATAATCTCTCTAAAAAAATAATGAAATATACCACATTTCTTATAGAAATTAGATTCGTCTATACATGTAAATCTCATTTGCATTAGAGATTAGAGATGTAACTCATGTAGTGATAAAAGTATATATATATATATGTGATCAATTTACATATCTTTAATATAAGAGAAATTTTTAGGGAATAGTCCTATATGTTTATGTATATTTATCTTATTACATGACTTGGACACATTTGAACGTATATATAAGACTACCCATAAAAGTTTTTCTCCTAATTATATGGTTCAAATTCAATTATAGAAGTGAGCTCCATATATATGCATTAGAGATGAGGTGTCTTTTTGTTATTACAGAACTTAATGCGATCTGACCTGGAATGCATGATCGATTAAATTTTACTGAAATTATGAAGAAACTGTGGAGACAATACAAAGTCAATAATCCACTAGAAAACTCAATGTCATGGTGATATGATGATATCTACTGAATATCATATCCACTTTTATAACTCATAGTGCGTGCGTTTTTTTTTTGTGGCCAAAATAGTGCGTGCGTTTGTATTATCTATGCACCAAAATTCACAGATGCACCACAAACTTTACTTATAATTAAGCAATGCACCAATATTTTGAGTGTGCCATAAAGCCGACAAAAACTGTCACAAAAGTGTCATATATAAAACAATAAAGGAAGAACAATGCTAGGTGTCCTAATTCTGTGTCACAAGATTGTGCCCTAATTACATATTACTTCAAATATATTCATGTAATCTGAAACTTAGCATTGAATTAAGGAAACAAAATTTGTTTGAACAGAAAAAAAAAAAAAAAATTGTTCCCTTTAAATCATAAAATGGTATCTTGATTAAAAGATGTGGCAAATAAATAGGAATGTTGCCACATTATCTTAATTAGGGTGCCCTACCAATTCAAAAGAGCAATTAAAATGAACATACCTTCTTCTCCTTGCCAATATTTAGAACAATGAGCTCCACCAAGCCTTTGGTATTCATGAGCACACCCAGAGCCAATGACTCCCTGACGGGTATCATGCACAACATGGCCACCAAAAACGTCCCCAAAATCTTTCCTGTACATGACACTGAGATGACCAAAGCCAGCAGCCCCCATGCCTTGACCCCATGAATTTTGGCCAAATCGGTCTTCAACCCACTGGAAGCAAAGTAGAGCGGAAGAAGCAGGCCACACACAAAGTCCTCAATCCTTTTGGTGAGTCCCGAAGCAAATTCACCCCCCTTGGGAATCGTTAACCCGAAAACAAAAGCTCCGAATATGGCGTGGACTCCGATCAGGTCCGTCATAAACCCGGATACCATTACACCCGCTAGGGTTAAGCAGATGTAGGCTTCGTCTAGAAAGCCTTGGTTGGATAATGATGAGTTGCAGCAGCGTTTGGCCAACCAGTTCATGAGGGGGCGGACCAGAAGAAGCATTAAAGAAACGAAAACAAGGCCGGACAGGAGGACCCAGATGGAGACCAAGGGGCTGTTGTGGGTCCCGCTGGACAAGGCGACGGCCAGGGCCAGTAGGATCCAGGCGGCGACGTCGTTGATGGCGGCGGCGGCCATTGCAGTTTGACCGAGGCGTGTGGTGAGGAGCTTGAGCTCGGCTAGGATGCGCGCGAGGACGGGGAAGGCAGTGATGGAGAGGGCTACCCCCATGAAGACGAGGCACTGAGGGTAGCCCGGTAATTTAGCATCGTTGTCTGCGTGGAAGGTGGCTTTGCGCATGAGGAATGTGAGTCCAACGGCGAAGAGGAAGGGGAGGGAAATGCCGACGAGGGCAATGGTGATGGCTTCTCTGCCGCTGCGGAGGATGGAGGTGAGGTCGAGTTCGAGGCCTACGAGGAAAAGGTAGAAGAGGAGACCGATGCTTGCCACGGATTCGAGTGTGGGTGTGCTCCATGAAGGGAACACCATCTGCATCAACTGTTTGTTGCGCCCCAGTGCTGATGGTCCCAGCAATATCCCACCCTGAATTAATGCATAATTAACGTACACAATATAATTAAATTCATATATTTATTCAACACATACATGCATTTTAATTGGGATGATCCAAGGTACGTACTAATATCTCTGCAATCACTTTGGGTTGCCGGAGAGGTTTCAGAAGAACGGTGAGGAAGCGGCTAACGAAGAGGACCAGGGTGGTTTGAAGTATCAACAATGGGAAGCCATGCTTTAAAGGGTTATCCCCTTGCCATGCTCCATCCGATGAACTTCTTATGCTCGTCATGTTCACTTCCATGCTGCTCGATCGATCCAAATTCCAATCCTTATATAATTATGTAGGAGATAAAAGGGAGATCTCAAAGGCCTTTTATATACGAGATATGCATATGTCCTAATTCAAAGACCATTATCATTATGTTTCTTTATGATCTGCATGCCACTCAACCTAATATGGGTTCTTAATTACTACTTTAAGTCTTTAATTAACAATTGCTTTATTTTTAATTAAAAAACTTAATTAATATACCAGCTTTTAATCGGACCTTTCCCACAATTTCAAACCATGAAGGTCGGCCATCAAAATGGCGCAAGTTAATTGGGCTATCTAGGATCGATGAGGTCATCGAGTTGCATTTACAGGCCATCAAGTTAATTATTTATTTGCCATATATAGAAGCAATAATTAGATCGATGCTCATAGCAAATTCTAAACGATAATGCTAGCTAGCTAGCTAGGATTAATGTAATCAGCTAGAGATTGAAAGTTCCTCATCTGAGATTAAATTAATAACCTAAAACCAGATTTTTTCTTATGCACATGCTCACCCAAGTGTTTGATGTAATTACTCGCAAGACTTGTGCTTTCAACAAACACTCAATGATTTACTGTAGCTTTTTAAATTGGTTTAACTTGGTCTCTTATTCTATGAAAACTAAAATTTAAAAACAATTTTCAACAAGTTTTCATATTTTCAAAAAAAAAATCCTAATTTTTAAAAATAATTTTCGAATAGGATAGCAAACAGGGCCTAATTTGTAACGATTTATATATGTACAATTTAAATGAACTAGCAGTTAATTAATCTTTGGTCACACAGATTCCTTAGAAATCTCAGGCACAGTACTTGAGGATTCATCTGGTGTAGTGAACCTGTCACAACCACCATGCACTATCTTTGACACCGGAGCCTCAACTGCATGTGCTACATCATGTTGCTGAATCACAAGCACTGAGGACACCACACCATGGCTTGAGGAGGCCAATGTGTCTCCAATGGGTCCTAACTCAGCGTGCTCGGCTTGGCGGTCCGCCAATTCCGCCACCATGGTTGGTGGGAACCGTCCTTTCCCTACAATTATAAGGTCGTGATTGCCACTCTGCCCTATTGCCAACACCCCCTCCACTATGTTGTTGGATGCCACCTTCTCAATGTACTCTGCCTTCCCATTCCACTTGCTTCTGAACTCTGCCACTGCAGCTTCATCTAATTCCTGGTGGATTTAACGAAAACTGTTACAGATTAGACAAATTAACCAAACTAAGTAGTGTACATGTTGCCCATGCAATGAGATCAAATTTTGGGCTCTCTCTTGCTAATTTGTTACCACAAGTTGAAACAAAAATCTACTTGGCCAATGGTCCAAATTAGGGATGACAATTTTCCCTACGGGCCTCCCCTAATGGGCCATGGACGGGGACACTAACAGATTTGATTTTGTCACGTCCCCTTGTTATTTCTAATTCAAATTCAAAATTTAACAACATAACATAACATATTATACTTTAGTGAGCATACCTTTTCTTCCTCGCGGTTCATTTTGGCAGTGGAGAAGCTATAGCTATTCTCGGTGCACTTAGTGGGTGAGGGCTTCAACACAAGGCCATGAGGCCTATTACTGTCCAAACCTTCTTTCTCAACGAACCTCACAACCCACACTTCAACCGTTGGGTGCTCGGCCATCCTCCCACCCAACTCCAAGGCTTCCCGATCATCAGGCCCACCAAAAAACAAAACACAAACTCGTTGGGTCACAGTGGAAGCAGGCCCATGCTTTTGGGCTCCAGCAGTTGAACCAGGCCCAAGCCCACGGTCCAGAAGCACCGCAACTGAGCACGGAGCATTCTGAAGCACCCTCTGGTTGACCTCTCTCCACCCGTGGCCCACAATCTCCATTCTCTCCTTCCCATCACCCTCACACCTTCGTTGTTTGTGGAACGGCAAGATGATCATCGCCACCCTCTTATCCTCCGCCACATGGCAAACATCCTCATGCATTGAGGACAATGCCGAAATTGCAGTAGTGGGCCGGACGGAGACCCGGCCCAGCTGACTATACGCCTGGAACGCCCCGGAAACGCCGTCGTACCAGTGGCCTCGGCGCAAGCGATTGAAGAAGGGAAACCCATTTCTTCTTACTCGCTGGACCATGATGATGGAGGAAGAGCGCTCTGTGAGCTCCACGAGGTGCATGAGAAAGAGCTTGAGCTGGGATTTCTTGGAGCTCCGAATGGACTCGATGAGGGTGATGAGAGAGGGTACGTTGGAGGGTCCGTGAACGCATGCGAGGACTCGAAGCTCGTCTTTCATGGCGTCGGAGGTGGAGAGTTCGCAGAGCTTGCGGTGGGTGTGGGCTGAGATGCCGCGGGCCGGCTTGTAGATTGCCATCACTGCTGGGCTTGTAATGAAGGTCGTGAACAGTGCCATCAGGACTAAAATTGCAAATGTCTCGTCGTTAAGGACCTGTAATTAAATGACTAATTACTTCTTAATATTTAATCAACAATATTTAAACTCCAAACCAAAATTCATGCATGCATAAGGTATATATATATAAATCCCAAAATTGAAAACAATTAATATGTATTATGTAGATGATGATCATATTAATTATCTTGTCTACTATCATATTTATGCATGTTATCATGTACGGTTTTTATGAGAGAAATTTTTCTATATAATCGTAATATCACGTGCCAGTATGACCAACTTTTAACACATGTAAAATCATTAAAATTTAAAATCATAAATCCTAAATTTATAAATTCATCGTTTATTCATATTATAATATGTGAATTTATAATACCACGTTAATGGTATTACGATCGAACTAAAAAAAATTTCCGAAGGCAGAATCACTTTGCCTAATCAAATCAATCCGAGTGGAATTGCACAAGCAAAATGTAGGAATTCTAAATTTGTGTCATTACACATACTGATGTTTTTACTAGGTATGAAAGATTTAAGTGTTGAAATGAGTCATATGTGAATCAAATAAATTATTTGCCATCCAAATTTTGAATATCAGATTAAGATTCTTAATACTACTCATTTGGGTGTCGATCTAATATGTGCTTTACTAGTTTAGGTTGTATTTTAGAATTTAAAATTTAAAGTTTAATTTTCAAAATTGATTCTTCATAGTCGATATAAAATCAACATCGATCTTATAGAATTCTATACCCTTGTCAAGGAAGATACTCTTGTTTCTTCACTAAGATACAATAATGACTTATATAAAATTCTTGTTTGTGACGATCACACACAAGATTAGATCTTGCACCCATCAGATGCTACAGCTTAACCACTAGTCCAAAATGGACTAATTGACAAACTATCAAAGATCGTTCGAGCACATAGTCAATCTTCTCATCGGATTAATTATAAAACACAGATTTAAACTTAATTATCTGATCAATGGTCTAAATGGTACTAAACAACGTACTTCCCAAAAACCACTACCTTTCGAATATCTTATTAATTTTCTGGATATCCCATGGACCAAGCTATACAACCTTAATTCTTAATTATAGGAAAATACTAACAGACAATTCCCATAAAGCATAAACCGACCTCAAATATAGAAAGTTAAAGTTTTGAAGACGAACAAAAAGTAATTATTCACCTTTTTAATTTCTTGCACCCAATAATTGACATAATTCAAACCCAACTTTATTTTTTTTGGATGGATTCACAGCAAAGCAGACAGTACAAACCAGGCCCCAAACTTGTTGCTTTTTTATCTTTGCAAAACTTGTGTCTGCATGTGTTCCTAAAATGGCTTTACATCAAATATTTTCGTGACTATATATATCTTTATAGCAAAAATTGGCCGTTGCATGTGGTGGGTTACTTTATCTTTGCTGACACATTTGACTCATTATCATGTAGAGTGAGAATTTATTGCCCGCCACACAGTTCATGGATTGGATTGGGCATAAACTTTCAGAAAATTAAAGGGGCCGGGGAGCATTCCTCTTTTGTTTTTTTGGGTAAGATGGGGCCTAACGGTCCAGCATTCGTCTGTGAATAAAGAAAGCAACTTACGACATAAAGTTTTCACTTGAATATTACCGATGAATGCTGATGTCGATCAATGATTATAACAGACAATAATCTGAACGCTGAAAAAGTTGAGCTGTTGTTTTCAAATGACTTTGTCACAGATTCCTCTCTACAATGGCCCTATTTAGCAAGCGAGGGATTTGACTCGATCACCATGATATTTCACAGATTTTTTAATTATCTATTATGACTTAATTGGGATATATACATGAATCAGGTATATAAAGTGGACGGTTACTTTAGAGATTCCTCACATAGATGGTTTTTCAATTTCAAATTTTTTTATTTATTTCTAATCCATGTTATGAGAAAGTTTCTCTCGTAAAATATTTGTGCAGGGATCATTCTAGATCCTGAACTTCACTAGTTTTATTTGTATTTTTGTTAAATTTATTTTTAAAACTCTGGTGATGATTCTCGAGATAACTCTAGCTAGCTCTCCCACAAAATATGAAGATTTGGAGCTAGAATATTCAATCACTATTCATATATAGATGTGCAAGAAATTACTAACCTTTTTCTCCTTCCCAATGTTGAGAACAATGAGCTCCACCAATCCCTTGGTGTTCATGAGCACACCAAGCGTCAATGCTTCTCTAGCAGGAATCATAAACATCATTGCCACAACAAACGTCCCCAAAATCTTCCCAGCACACGCTGTGGATATAACCAACACCAGCAGCCCCCACGCCTCTCCCCCACGTATTTTCGCCACATCCGTCTTCAACCCGCTGGATGCAAAGTAGAGCGGAAGCAACAAACCCGACACAAAATCCTCAATCCTCTCTATCAATTTGTCAGCAAATTGCCCTTCTTTTGGAATCGTCAGTCCGAAAATGAAAGCTCCGAATATAGAATGGATCCCAATTAGGTCCGTCATGAACCCGGCTACCATTACCCCGGCTAAGGTTAAGCAAATATAAGCTTCATCCACCATGTCTTGCTCCGGCGAGCTTTGCCGGGCAACCCAGCTCATGGCGGGTCGGATCACAACAATCATGAAGGCAACAAAAGCGACACCTGAGAACACCAAATTAAAAAAAAACATTATTAGCATAAATGATTAATCATTATATACATGTCAGTATCTTACTTATATAGAAAATATAAATGATTTCCGCATCATTTAGTCAACAAAAATATTATGTATATTATATAACCACAAAAATATATAAATAAGAATTTTGAGTGGAATGTATAATAAAAATGTAAAAGAACAAAAATTGAATTTTTATGGATTCTCATTAATTAACAAGAAAAAGTTTGGAGATATTATGGAAATTTTAGACCTGAAAGGAACACCCAGATAGATATGAAGGGGCTCTTTTTGTGGCCGCCATCGGCGTCACCGGCCAGGGCGATGGCCAGAGCGAGCAAGATCCATGCAGCGACGTCGTTGAATGCTGCGGCGGCCATGGCAGTCTCGCCGACGCGAGTGGTCAAGAGTTTGAGCTCTGCTAAAATGCGGGCAAGCACAGGGAAGGCGGTGATGGAGAGGGACACCCCCATGAAGACAAGGAACTGACTGAAACCAGCCTTGTCAGCTCCGTCGATGGTTTTTCGGAGGACAAGGGCGACGCCGATTCCGCAGACGAAAGGGACAGATATGCCGGCAAGGGCTATCCCGAAAGCACTCCTTCCGCTACGACGTCGGATTGAGGTCAAGTCGAGCTCTAAGCCTACGAGGAACAAGAAAAACAGAAGACCAATGCTTGCCACGGTTTCAAGTATTGGAGTGCTCCACGAAGGGAATATTCTGTGCAAGTATTGCTTGTTTCGTCCGAAGGCTGAGGGTCCAAGTATTATTCCACCCTAATTAAACATAACTATATAGTTAGAACTAATTAATCAATTAATGAGCAATTAAACATAATGACCGAAAGAGATTAACATTAATTACGTACGGCAATCTCTGCAATGACTTTGGGTTGGTGGAGGGGTTTGAGAAGGAAGGCGAGGAAGCGGCTGACGACGATGATTAAGGTGGTTTGAACTATTAAGAGTGGGAAGGCGAAGTCGAGGGGATTGTCGCCTTGCCACAGACCATTTGATGCCGTTTTGATGGAGGTTATATTCACCGGCGCCATACTTGTCTATATAGTGGATGATTTAAGTTAGTTTTTTCAGTGTCATCAAGCTCTCTGTGGCTGTGGAGGTTTTAGAGAATACTATGGAGTATGAAGAAAATCCAAGCATTATATAGAGGAAGGGGAACCAAGTCGATCTTGGTCGTCTTATCCACTTTGTAAACTCAGCTCACGTATTAATGTATTATTGAGTCAGTACTCAGTAGTGGCTGTAGTGCTAATTTGTGCCTTTTAATTTCCTTGTTTCTTCTTTCTTATTTTAGTGGTATTTCTTTTTCTGCACACAACTTGACTCTTCTTTACCATTTTTTTAATAGAGGTTGGACTTTTAGATCTGCGTCTTACGTAGGATTTTGGTGCAAGAACAATGTTTGGCCTCTTACGAGTACAAGTCATTCACTTTTATTGTTCAATCACAATTTAACACGAATTATTTTAAAATAATGAATTGGTCTTTACAAAAAGAAAAATTGGATGTGTTTAATTTTGATTGGCTAGTAAAAAGAATGGCTTCCTTAGACAAGCATTTTTTTTTGGGAAATTGGATTCTCGATCTTCTAGGTTTTTTTTTTTTCAATTATTTTTAATCTTAATAGTGTAATAAAAATTTAAAAATTTATATAATTGCATTTAATCCCAAAAAATACCACGAATCTATTTTATAAACTATTGGGTTCACATTCCATGTGGCTTCATTCATGCAATGAGTACGAATCCAGTGGGAATCCAAAAGGTCTAATTTCTTCTGTATGTCCACATGGCCATTTCTTTCCAAGTTTCCAACAAACTAAAGATCGAGAACCCAACAAATTCAAACACTTAAAACTGAGGAAAATCAAACTTTCTCCAATTTGGGCAAACTAATCACGAGACTCTTGCAAAGAGATTGGTATTTTTGTTCAATACATGTAATTAATTTGACCCATGGGCACCAGTATTATGGCTCTCCATGTTCTTCTCCTGACAAGAAAAGGAGAGGAACCTGATCCGAAGGTACAATATATTTCCTTTAGCTTGACCCCAACTCTTAACTTTTACGGACCACCATTCCATGATTTCCATCACCGACCATCATAACGATTGATCGTACACGGCATTATTAGCCTGCAATATTCATAATGTGAATGTTATATATAGTAGGAATTTGTAAGCCATACTAATATATATATATAGGGACTTATAGTTTACATCTTACAATTAATATACGAGAATGTGGAATATTGCGTCACAATAGCAAATTATAGTTATGTGCGTATAAGTGTTTATATTATTCTTGGGTCTCTCTTTTCATTATCAATTAATTTTAAATTGAACAGTTCAATTTCTTTCATAATATTCGAATTTGTACTATAAAACTTCCCCAGTAATGGTCAATTCTTGTGATCAGAGATGTTCTATGTCATGGAGATCTAGACTAAAGAAGTGTGCATGTGATCGCCTATGATCAGTTGCACGGACCTTTTTTGTTGATATATGCAAGGTGTCCGTGAGTCAAAGTGATCATCAATAAAGCATCCACTAGAAAAAGGTGAGGATTCACTATGAACCACATGCATGGGCTCCTCTTGCTAGGATATTAAGATTCATTTTTAGTTGCATGTGCTTCACAAAAATCACCTGCTAAGTTGCTTTCTTGTTCCATTTTGGCCTGTTCTATAGTTAGATATGAGAGATTCATGGCCACCACAATTTTGAGATGGAATAGGCTAAGAGGACACATGCATGCATGCATTCTGTGGTCCGCAAACCATATCAATAATAATTTGTGAGATTCATCGATCTATTAATTAATATTCCCCAATATATCTAAACAAATTAAATTCGTGAATAACACGCATATCCATCCCCCAAATATGTTGTCACGAGTGTTGGTTCACCAACATAGGTAAGAAACCGAATGGTTTCTTTTTGGACCAATTCCTGAATCCACTAACATATATAGCCAAAACATGCACCGACTTGAATTCAAAATGTAAAGAAAAAAACACAAGATTTATTTTCAGCCAAATGATTATTTTATTTCGAGTAATCTTTCATTAATGGATAATGGTAATCTTTGGAGGAACAAAGAAGCGGCTAGAATATATAGCTTTCAGTTGGGTTTTTCTATGCATAAACCCAGTTATTGTTGTTAACAAAATAATTGTGATCATTTGCTCTAAGTAGTTGACCTGGACTTGGCTTATATTATGAGTAGGACAAGTTTGATTGACAAGCTGACTGTGTAGCCACGAACCCACTCGATCTGATAAGTATCTAAACCAATTGATCGAGGCTCTTTGCAGCCGGTTATTTCCCATTGTTTGTGTCGTCTTCTTAATTGATTGGATTAATAGAGCCTCCATAATCTTTCAAAATTGCACGTTTCAAATGAAAGAGACAATCTTCATGTGTTTTCAAACATGAGGTCGCGCGACTGATAAGATGATCTGTAAGGCAATATGGGTCGGTAATCGTTAGTGTATAGTGAATTTCACATACATCGAGGGATGCCAGTTGCTTGGTACACAAGCAATGAGTTACACTGGTTCTGTGTGAACGATTGTCCAGAACAAACCTTGCAAATAATATAATAAATGTTGAGTAGGTTAAGCAAATGATTTAGAAATTATATATTGATGAATTATTATCACTAAACAAAGATGAAAAGTGATGGCATAGCATAAGAGAAGAATACAAGGGAACTCTCTAATTTGTTTGTTTTGTGGACAAACCAACTTAACATGATTGAACTATACATGCTAGCTAGCGTAGATTCGAAGGATATCATAGAATTAATTGGAAATAAATAACTTCAATTATCCAAGAGAAGAATGAAATGAATAGCTGTGTCATCATTTATTGACAAAGATTGATGGAAACGTCGCATATAAATTAAGAACATTAATTGAATTCAAAAGAAACATGCAACAATAATTGATCATTGTCAAACCATGGATTTATAATGAAAAGGTATAAAGGTATATACAAAATATTTAACACTTTCAAGTTCTTATGCATTAATTAATGACACTGATTATATAGGACTCATCGTCTCCTTGATTTTATAGAACTTTCCTAGCTATCCTTTGAACAAACACAAAAGCAGCTCTAAGGGAAAAAAAGCTCGTATGAGACTATTTATTGAATGATAGAACATAAAAGATGGCATGCAGGTGTCCAAGAAATAAAAAAATATATATATCAAAATTGACATATGTTATCTTTTAATTGGGTTGTTTTCTTGCTCAGAACTGGCACGTGGCAGTCCCATACAAGCTTTTTGCAACAAAAGAAATGAAGTAGATGAAGATACAAGGGAACTTCAGCTAGGCTTGTGTTGGGCTGACCCACTAGTTACTGAGCTTGCCTTGTGTTGGGCTGGCCCACACGTACTGGGCGCCCAATACTCCAATAGGGTATGGCAAACCAACCAAATCTCCAACAATGAATGAGCGTATGACCAATGATTGTCCCTAAATAAAGATGAAAAATGATGACATTATTACATAAAAAAGGAAAAGTAATAACATATATAATTGAACAGCGTGCTAGGGAGGAGATTCAATGGATCTCGTACAATTGGTAGTAGGGATGGCAACGGGGCGGAGCGGGGCCGGGGGTGCCACCCCCATCCCCCACCCCCGAAATTTTTTTCTCCCCCGAACCCGCCCCAATTCCTCGGATAGTTAAACGGGGATTCCCCGCCCCCGACCCCGCCGGGGAGTGGCCCCCCAAACTCGCCCCGAATTCCCGGCCAAAATGGATGAGTGATGAAAGGAACCATAGATTTATCTCCTGCAGACATTGGGATTCGGGCTTGGTTTGATCTCAAAAGTTCACGGCCTAGAACAAGTTGAGTAATATTTTAGTAGCATCCCAGACCCATTGAGAATCTTCAAAGTGTATGTTGCTCTTTTACACTGCTATGCAGACAATAAATCTTTGAAAAAGGCTGAGTCCATAAATCTTCAAAATACTAACTTCGATCTATAGATGCTAGCAGTACACAGGCTCAGTATTACTTGTTGATTGTAGTAATTAAGTAAGCAACCCAACCAATGTGCAGAACATGCACAATACATAATGGAATTTACAAACACACTGTAACGGAAAAGCCCATAAACCAGTACATTACAAAAGATCTGCAACATTAATCTATGAAATTCAAAGACTTCATGTTAACTTGTCAGTCACAAAAAAAAAAAAACAAAGAGTATAATGTTAATGAAAATCAATAAATTTTACACTATGCATCTCAGATCTTTCATATTTCAAAAGCAAACTCATAAAATCCCAACCAATACCACATAAACCACCAGATCTACAAGCATTCAAGTCGACGAGTTCAAAGCGGCGAGGCGGCGAGGCGGCAACGACAATGGACCTCTGGACTGAGGAGGGGCGAGATGACGTTGGACCTCTGGGTTTCTGAGTTTTTGAGAGAAGAGAGAGTGGGCGAGAGGGCGGCGAGACAGAAGGGCTGCCGGGAGATCGAGACTGAGAGGGAGTGGGAGTCTAAGAGTAGATAGAGTGAGAGTGAGATCGAGAATGAGAAAGGAGTGGACATTAGGGTGTTTCATTTTCATTAGGGTATATAAGTTAATTTATTAATTGATATAACTAAACTTTATATATAAAGTTGAAAACTATATAAGTTTATAATGCTAGATCTATAATATACAACTTAATTGATGTATATACATAATGGTTTATAACTTATATATTTAATCTATAATATATTAAATAATTATAACTTATATATAAGTTTTTTTTTTTCGAAGAACTTATATATATATATAACTTTACAAGTTTCAAGTTTATATATAAGTTAGAACTCTATATACAAGTTTCAAGTTTATATATAAGTTATAAGTTTATATATAAGTTTCAAGTTTATCTATAAGTTATAAGTTTATATCTATATATATATTGTAATATATAAGTTTTATATAAACTTATAAGTTTATATAAAGTTTATAGATCTATAGTTGATATATCTATATATATTACATCAAATCTATAGATATTGTTTTATAAAGTAATATAGATATAAGCTTATATATCTATAAGTTTATATCAGCCATCAAATCTATAGATGTATTATATAACTACTAACTATTTTATAAGTTTATATAAGTTTATTACTAGTTTGTGGTTTATGGTTTAGGATTAGGGGTAGGGTTTATGGTTTATGATTTAGAGGGTATAGGGTATAGGGTTTAAAGTTTACGGTTTAGGGTTTATGGGGTTTAGGTCTAAAGGCCTAAACTTTATGGTGAATTTAGGCTTTAGGGTTTAAGGTTTAGGATATAGGATATAGGTTTAGGGGATAGGGTTTAGGGTATTAATTTTATTATGTAAAATGTGTATAAATATATAAATCGGAAGAGTAGACTCATAAGAACTTGTTAGTCTGGTGGTAAGGAGTTGATGGAGGAAATGTGAGGTCCCAATTTCGAGTCTTTTCCATGACACTTATACTTTTAATATTAAAATTTAAATAATATATATATAGGTTATAAACAGGGCGGGTTCGGGGTCGGGGGAACCAAAACCATACCCGCCCCGCCCCCGACTCGGGTCCCCGCCTAAATCCCCGAATCCGAACCCGGTCCCATTTATCTCCCCCATTAGGGTTTTAATCGGATCGAGTCCCCGCGGGGATTCGCCCCGTCGGGGATTTTTGCCATCCCTAATTGGTAGTAACTAAATTAAATTTCAATTACCCAAGGATGGAATAGAGATAGCTTTTGTCTTTGCTTTATTGACAAAGATACCACATACATATGAAAAGATGGCGAGAAGACAACAGTGTATATTAATAAAAGAGATTATTACATTGGATTCATCAAAAATTACCAAATTGAAAAAATTATAAAAGAGATTTTTATAATGACTTCCATTAGACCAAATCTCCTAAACATAATAACATAATTTCCCTATATGGAAGGTATGATGATAAAAAGCCCACTCAGCCCATTAAATACTTGGCCCAAATAGGCAAGTAGGCCAATCAATTCAGTAGGACAGCTCTTCTTAAATAACTAATCACAAAGTTGACCCAGATAGAATATTACTGGGCCACATACTTAGTAATTGCCAAAACTGTTAATAGCATGGGCCTTTGGGTCCATAAATAAACAGTAGTGCTAGCTGAAGCTCAAGGCTCAAGACACCAATTGACAGTGTTCTTTACAAACTGGAATTGCAACATTGCTAATTAGAGAAATCAAAATTTGAAGTTCTCAAAAACATGAAACTCATGAGCTGTAATCAAATATTAGCCAAAACCATCAAGATTAACAAAATCAAGAGAAAACAAGAACATTTTCCATTCAAAATCAGCCTAATCCATCAAATCACAACACCTTCCTAAACCTACCAACCACACCAACTAACCCCATTTACAATTCCCTAAAAACCCTAACCACCAAACCCATACAGAGTCCTGCCCTGCCTCTTGAGCGCATAGACCACATCCATGGCCGTCACGGTCTTCCTTCTCGCGTGCTCAGTGTAGGTCACGGCGTCGCGGATCACATTCTCAAGAAAGATCTTGAGCACGCCACGTGTCTCCTCGTAGATAAGGCCGCTGATACGCTTGACACCGCCTCTACGAGCAAGACGGCGAATCGCAGGCTTGGTGATGCCCTGGATGTTATCTCTGAGCACCTTTCTGTGCCTCTTGGCTCCTCCTTTGCCCAAACCCTTGCCTCCTTTTCCACGACCCGACATTTTTGAATTTGGGATGATGTACAGTCTCTGTGAGTTTGTGAGGGAGGGAGAAGAGGACGTGCGCTTTTTATATAGGGGTTGTTGGAGACTTAGGAGTTTTGTGTTTGTGCTTTGAAGCGGGACGTGTGGACCGTTGGATGGGGTTCGATCGACAGCTAAGATTGGCGATCCGTGGCGTAGTTTTGAGCTGTGTATGAGCCGCAGATTATGTTTGAATCGACGGTAGAGGGATTGTGCAAGTCTGGAAGAGTAGTGTGTAGTCTCTCGGATTGATGACGCGGCGGGTTTTGTGTTTTCCGACTTTGGAAGGCGAGAAAAATGGATTATGACTGTTGGATTTGAGTGTTATCGACGGCTGAGAATTGGTGTGTTTCACAAACTTGGATCGAGTTTTATTGCGAGGACGTCTCCTTATTAGGATGTTGGAGGCTTGGAGCACAACATTAAATTATGGCTCAAAATATTTTAAGCATTCTCACTTTTTTATTTGGGTCAAATGACAATGACTCTTTTTGGGTTAAACCAAGGAATAAAATTTCGAATTTCAAATAAATTTCAATAGAAATTAGACGAAAATTGTTATCAAAATACGAAAATTTTGAATAAAACTTTACCATATGTTTATTTAACATATTATCTACTACATTGATAAAAAACATTGAAGAAACCAAATTATATAATAAATTTCATATGATATAAGATGAATATAATGCGCGCTGAAGGCAAATACTGTTAAATAAAATTAGTATAATGAATAAATGAAATTAGTATATTCTTTATACTCTATAATCTATACACTAAATCTTAATATTAAACCATATATACCATAATACTCTTTATACTCTATAATTTATATACTAAATCTTAATATTAAACCCTATATACCATAATATAAACTCTATATATTTTACAATCTATACTCTATATTGTTTAGAATATGATATAAGATATTAGAGTTTAGGCCTTTTAGGATATTTTTAATTATTTTTTATATAAAAATATATTGAGTTTAAAAACAATTAAACGAAACCCCAAAACGGTCAAACGAAAACTCCAAACATTTTTTTTTTCCAATTGCCCAAATGCTCCAAACCCCAATCAATCCTAAATTTATTTTTTTTCTCTCTTTTTTCTTTTTTTTCTTTCCTTTTCTTTTCTTTTCATTTTTTTCTCTCCTTATTTTTTATTTTCTTTTTTCTTTCCTTTTCTTTTTTATTTTGGTTTTTCTTTTCTTTTCTTTTTTCTTTTCCTTTCTTTTTTCTTCCCTTCCTTCCTTTTCCCATTTCCTACCTTTTCTCCCCGTAAGTCTCCACTCCCTAGACTCTCCACTCTTTCCTTTTTTCTTTTCTTTTCTTTTTTCTTTTCCTTTCTTTTTTCTTTCTTTCCTTCATTTTCCCATTTCCTTCCTTTTCTCCCCGCAAGGCTCCAGACTCTCCACTTCTCCTCCAGTGGCCATCTTCCCTCAATCTCCATTATTTCAGTCACCTTCTCTTTCTCTCTCCCTCAGTCAATAACTCATCTGATATCTTCTCTCTCCTCCCTCTCCCTCCCCCTCCCCGATCTCCCTCTCTTCTCTCCGCGGGCCGATTCTCCTCTCCCCGGGCCGATCTCTTCCTCCTCTCTTCTCTCTCCCCGGTGACGACAGGCAACGAGGCCGGCTCTCTTTTTTCTCTCCTCTCTCCCTCTGGCCGCTACCTCCCTGGCTCCAGTCAAAAATTTCGGCGAAATTTTTGGAAATATTTTTAATATAGTGTTAAAATTTCTTTACCCCTAAAAATCGAAATTTAACACCTTGGGTTAAACTTAAATTTTCAAATTCTTTTTATATTGCTCCTTCGTCTAATCGACCGTTAGTGTAACTGTTATGTAGTTACGTTCACATTTTTTCTACTGACGTGGGCCTGATTCGCACTACATGGTATTTTACATAAAGGGCTACTATTTACACATTTTTTTTCACTCTTTTTTTCTTCTACACACAAACACTCACCTCAAATTCAAAACCTCTCAACACACATCCAACCCATTACCAAAATACCCTCATTTCATTACACACCCACACACTCCATCTTTCTCGTTCCCTCTCTCCTTTTCTCTGTCAACACACACCGACACACCCCTCCAACCTTCTCCCTATGTCTTATCTCTCTCTCATTTTCTTTGCATGGCGCGCAACACTAGCTACACCACCCTCCCCGCACCACCCATCACCACTCTCATTTCCTTCTCTCTCTTTCTCTCTCTCCTCTTCTCTGAATGGCGCGCAGCCACCACCGCATGCAGCACCACCTCCCCGCACCACTATCATGTCCTTCTCTCTCTTCTTCTCTGCATCCTCTCCTCATTTCTCTCTCCTCCCCACAACACCACCATGCCAAGCTCGCGCAGCCAAGAAGCCTCAACGCCCGACCACGACGTCGATGCAAATGAGCTCGTGCCCAACCAGCTCTGCCCAGCTCGCACGACCACGCCGTCGTGCCAGCCAAGAGGATAAGCTTCGCAAGCCGTTCGACAGTCATCCCCCGAACCAGTGGATTCGTTTGGCAATCATCTGCCGAAGCCGTTAGTTTCGTTTGGTGGCTGTCTACCGAACCAGCTGCAGCGACAGAGAAAGGGAGGGAGGAGAGAAGGGAGAGAGGAGAGAGGGAAAGAAACAGAAAGAGGAGAGGGTGAATGAGACATAAAAAGGAGGGGGAGGAGGGAAGAAGCTCGCCAAGTGCAGTTTGCATCATTACAACACTAAATTGGACAAGGTCATGGCCAGAGCAGGTTCTTCAAGCATTCTTTGTTGCTACCAAATGCATTTGGTTGCTTCATTTTCTTGCATTTTCATTCAATCCACCACTGTGAATTTTGAGGGTGGAAAAGAATATGAGCTTTTATCCACATTACATGGAAGACATGTTAATGGATAGGCAGAGATCACTGTGATGTTAAGTAAATTTTAAGGACAGGGTTTTAAGGTGTAAGGTTCTTTGCAGGTACAAGTCTGTAGGTTAAGTAAATTTTCACCTTTTTTTTATTGATGGGGTTCTATGGGTTATGTGCTCAACAAGAGAAGTATGTAATTGTGATGTTTCTATTAATTGTTCAACGGTTTCTTTCATTGGAAGAAGTACAGGGTGAGATATGGATTCATATCTGATTGCTTTGTTATCTTATTTGAGTAGCAGATAGGGTGGTGCAGCGAAGAGGGAAGAAGACAGAGAAATGGAGAGAGGAAAGGGGGAAGGAGAGAAAAAGATGAGGGGGAGAAGGGGCTACCGGGCTAGTTTCGGGGAGAGAGAAAGAGGGGGAGGGAGGGGTGTGTAGATGAAGTGTCTTTTATGGTTTTTTCCCTTTGATTTTTTTTTTTAAGTGGGGTGTGCAAAGAGAAAAAAAAAAAGGTGTACAAATAACAACACTTTTTATATATTCAACAATTTTTTATTTTTCCTACCTAAATAGACCGCTAAGGAGGAAGTGTGTCAAAGACCCCGGTTGGCTATTTGGCCAAGAAAAATAAAAATTTTGTTGAATGAATACCCAAAATACCCGGTAAGCTTGTTGTAGAAGACTATGTTAACAAAAAAATGAATCTACACCTGTCATGTAAGTACTTAACGGTTGTCCTAAAAGTCAACTTAATGGAGGTACAACATTGCAAGAATTTGGAATTTTGGGTTCAACATCCGTTTTGAAAGTCAATGACCAATATGTTATTTAACCTAAACAACAAGGATACAAAATGTAATTGAACTCATATTTTAATCTAAAAGTTGTTTTACTACCAATATTATATTTATGTGAATTTAATTACTAATTAGATTGACCCTTGAGGCCTTGATCAAATATGTGATCCAAATTTAGTCCAATAATATAATATGAAATCTTATTTTAGGATAAGGTTATGAATTTCTCCACCTATTATCAATCGATTTTCGATAGGACATATTCACCTCACAGGTAAACTCTCCACCTAACTTCTACAATTCACGTGTCAAGCCGTTTGCCTTACAATATATATGTCCTTGCTCAAAGCACATTAAGAAAGACTACCCTCGTGCTCAATCTTGTATTGTCTGAATTCTTAAGCAAAGCAAAGTTGTTTTTTCCTGGTTTTTCTAGCATCTAAATCGAGTAACTTAGTATTTTGAGTGATGGTTTTTGTTTACGAGATACATGTATAGACTCAAACACAAGACGTTTAATAAACAAATTGAATTAATGTCAACTCATCCAGCATGATTACTTTAACAACTTCATTAAGGTTGATTCGTACTTGAGACTGACCCAAGATGATACTACTTGATACTCATACAATATGAGATGATACTACTCAAACACAACACATTATAACTCGATTAATTGTTACACCTCGTATGTTTGCTATACATATGGTTGCAGTTTGATGCAATTTTCAAAACCTGCTAGCACAAACCTATTCCATAACTAAATAACAGACAAGCACTGTACAAAAACAAAAGTCGTCCTTTTAGAAAGTTCTGCTTTCCTTTTGTCAAATTCACTATCATCTAATAGAGGCCAGCTTGACATATAAGTTATCCATGACACTCTCCCATCTGTGGTGGAATCACTTATAAAAATGATCACTGTGTGCCTCTAGCTTCTATTATGCCCAAAACTCCATGAGATTCTCATGCAACCTGTAGTAACCTGTGTGCCAGTCTATAATGTCAAACTTGAATCTTAATATGGTGATTCTTGTCAAGGTATTTTGAATTTTAACAGATTATATTCAGCTCATATTAGATACCACACTTACAAGAGGTATGAAACAAGTCTAGAACCCTGCCAAAAACTCAACCTCTGTTGTTTTTGCTTTTCTGAGACTCAGATCTACTGCCTATCAATAGTGAGACAACACTATCAGCAGCAGGTATTATAGTAACCAAAAACAAGAAGCATAAAAAATTCATTAAATGGAAGAGGAATCCTTAGAATAAGTAGTCGATAAAAGAAACTTGGAATTGCAAGGATCAAGTTAAAATGGCTTTAAAGCCAAATTTTGAGGTGATGTTTATTATGGGTAGCTGATCAGAGAAGATTGTGTATTTACTCAAGCATGACCAAAGTTGATTGATTTTCAAACAATAATGAACGCTACTAAATTCATTCTTATTCACATAAAGGTGGGAAAAGATGTATAAGTCCAATACAGTTTGCAAGGGACAAACCTCTTGATGTTGTTACTACAGATACGTCTTCCTGAATTCCAGTAACTTTACGATCCTGAATATACCAACCGAGACCAGAGAGAGAGTCAATGTATCCTCAAGGTAATAATTGGTCAGACTTTAAAGTCATGAATGTGAATAATAAATACAAAAGGAAATCAAGTAGCCAACCCATATCCATATAGTTGTGGTCAAGACTTAAAAAGTTATTTTTCTTTTTGGACAAGTTATGAAATTTTGATAAGGTAAATTCTAGTAAGAATGTCAACATATTCTGTTGCAAATTTTTTAGATATCCACCAGTGAGTGTGCATGCCTGTGGGCTGTACATGCATAGGTGCGGAATTCCAGGGAAAAAAGAAAGAAGGAAAAGATCAGGAAAAAACCGCGTCATAGATTGCCATTTGATTGCGCCAGAATTCCATAGTAGGTAGAAGTAGTCTCCCTGCTGACACAAGCAAATCAATGAAACAGGCCAGTACAAATTGAAACTCCGATGCTTCAACTTTCGCCAAATATTGCATTAATAGAAAATGATTGATAATTTCAATTACTTTAATCCAAGAAAATTGACTACAAAATACACTATAGACAAGTTTCAAATGCTATGAACCATTCATTTGAACAAAATCACACATCCAAAGTCCCCTCATATATCTAGCCATGACAATTGGCAAATATGACTACTATAATTGGGATAGTGTATATTTCAATTTGTGATGATATAAACATCAATTGGCAGACTACACCAAGAATAAAAACAGTAAAGAAAACGAAGTAGAAAAATGGTGTCCATGCATGTGTATGCGTGAGAGAGAGAGAGAGAGAGAGAGAGAGAGAGAGAGAGAGTCAGTCAGATCAGGTGCTAGTAGTAAGTAGTAACCAGTAAGCACACTTGCCTGATCTGGACCGTCTCAAACTCAAAGATTCTGGAGAAACAATAGACACTTTCTTGTTCACCTTTGGGAGGGAAGGAGTTACCTAAACAGATGTAAAAAGAACAAATGTGTAACAATCATTAGATTGTCTGACACATGACAATCATCAAAATAAACTATTAACATTAACAGACAAACAGTTACTTTGAAAGGACAGCCAAGGGAGTTAGAAAACAATTAACTTGCATTTACCATAACCAGCTTACGTTTGCATCAAAGGTACTTTTTCTCTTAGTTCTCTTCCTGGATGTGTTTTCTTCTTTAGCATCACTTTCCCCTTCTCCAACTGCAGTATTCAAGTCATTAGTGTGATTAGTTCAACTGTTCAAGCCAGGCCAAAGGATGAACAAGCTTATCAATGTGTTCCCAGCACGCATGGTATCTTGAGCTGTAACATTTCTACAATTCTGTCCCTGTTTTGCATTGGAAGTCTGCTGCAAATCATCTTTTACACACCCATTATCTAGTTTTTTTCCTTGAAGTTCAGAATCTGAAGGATGGGACATACCTCTCCCTCCTACTTCACAATTATCATTTTGTAAAGTCTGGTTCACAGTTTCAGAGACTGCTGGAACAGAATCCATTGTATTTCTTTCAGAGTTCAATCTGCTGCCCACCATTTGCTTCTCCTTCCCTTTGCTCCTTAAATTTCTGGACACTCTGCCTGCAGAATAACTTGGATATTCTTCTGATATGTCCATTTTCCTCCCAGACTGAATGGTTGCACCTGATGCTCCGCCTAGGATCTCAAAGGCCTCTGTTGCAGGACTAGATTTTGTAATTTTACGCTTAATAGAGCATCTGGATACCGGGTTCTTTTGATTGTTTTCCAGATTCTTCGGTCTACCAATACTCTGAAAATCACTAGATTCAATATTCACTCTGCCTGTTTCCTCCTCAGCAGCATGGTTAGGCAAGTCATCAACTTTTGAGTCATCAACTTTTGAGTCATCAACAGTGATATTCATACCTCTCCCTCCTACTTCATAAGTACCAGACACCGACATGAAAATGAAAAAAAGGAAGTAGAACAATTGTGTGCATGCATGTGTATGTGTGAGCTCGCGTGAGAGAGAGAGAGAGAGAGAGAGAGAGAGAGAGAGAGAGTCATATCGGGTACTAATAGTAACTTGTAAGCACACTGACCTCGTCTGGACCGTCTCAAAGATTCTGGAGAAACAATAGACACTTTCCTAATCACCTCCGGAGGGGAAGGAGTTACCTAAACAGATGTAAAAAAAGATGAATGTGTGACAATCATTGGACTATCTGACACATGCCAATTATCAAAATACACTATTAATAGACAAACAGTTACTTTGAAGGGACAGCCAAGGGAGTTAGAAAACAATTAACTTGCTTTTACCATAGCCAGCTTACATTTGTATCAAAGGTAATTTTTCTCTTAGTTATCTTCCTGGATGTGTTTTCTTCTTTAGGATCACTTTCTCCTTCTTCAACTGCAATATTTAAGTCATTAGTTTGATTAGTTCAGTCAAGAACAAAGAATGAACAAGCTTATCAATATGTTCCCAGCACTTGAGCTGTAATATTTCTACAATTCTGTCACTGTTTTGCATTGGAAGTCTGCTGCAAATCATCTTTTGCAAACCCATTATCTAGTTTCTTTTTTTCTTGAAGTTCAGAATCTGAGGGATGGGACATACCTCTCCCTCCTACTTCACAATAATCATCTTGTAAAGTTTGGTTCACAGTTTCAGAGACTGCTGGAACAGAATCCGTTGTATTTCTTTCAGAGTTCAATCTGCTGCCCACCATTTGCTTCTCCTTCCCTTTGCTCCTTAAATTTCTGGACACTCCGCCTGCAGAATAGCTTGGATATTCTTCTGATATGTCCATTTTCCTCCCAGACTGAATGGTTGCACCTGATGCTCCACCTAGGCTCTCAAAGGCCTCTGATGCAGGACTAGATTTTGTATTTTTATGCTTCATAGAGCATCTGGATACCAGGTTCTTCTGATTGCCTCCAAGATTCTTCGGGCTACCATTACTCTGAAAATCACTACATTCAGTATTCACTCTGCATGTTTCACCCTCAGCAGCATGGTTGGGCAAGTCATCAACTTTTGAGTCGTCAACAGTGATATTTGTAGACGGCTTAGAAGAAAACTGTCTAGTAACTTCAACATCCTGCTTATCTGCACAAGAGACCTGCTCATGTGGAGTTTCTTCTTGGGAAAAATGCACAGAAGTTGCACTAGAATTATTTAGGCCTGTAGCCAAGAGAGAAAATATTCAACATGACAATGTTAGATAATTAGTTTACAAAATTTTGGGCATGAATAATACATATAAATTATATAATACATTGATGTAACTTATAAATATGTATTACTTCCTGGATGAGTAGCTAGCTTGTCTGGATCAGAAATACTTCCAGAAACAGTACAGGTGGTAGAATCTCCTCCCAAGAACTTTGCAACACATTGTTCCCAGTCAGGAGGAAATCCAAATACAAAGCGACTGAAAACCTGTTTAGGTTCGAAGGAAAACATCAATCTGGAATGTCCAAAAATATAAAATAAGATGTAATAATGTCAAATGGGTAACAGGCCTTTGTTCAATTGGGTATAAAAAATCAGGCCTTGTAGCATGGACAAGCAAAGAAATAGCCAATTGTTGGAAACCCATTTTCATCAAAGCACCGCCCAAAATTCAAAACTTTTAGAAAGAGCAAGAAGGAGAAACACTCAGTACCTCGGATGGAAACCCATTTTCAGCAGTCCGCTGCTTGTTTAGGAACCCATTGATGACTATACACACGCCATCGGCTGTCTCGAGAGTGAAAACATCGTATCTTTTGTTTATGGGTGCAGAGGAAAACACCCTTTTGGCTTCTTGTCTAAAATTCAACAGCAGAATAGCAATTAATTCCTTAGAAAAACAAAAAACAAAAAACTAAAACTAAGAGAGCAAGAAACCCTAAAAGAGAAATGTATCTCACTCTCGGGAGGTTATGCCGGCGACGGCGAGCCCCTTACCTTGGACGTCGTTTTCGGGTTTAATCAACCACCAATCGTGCAAACATACCTTTCAAAATCCAAAGCAATATATTGAAATAATAAAAAAATAAAATAAAAATTGTAGAGGGATATTTTGTTGTGGGGAAGCACGGAAAGTACTTACTGTTGTCTGAAAATAAGATGAGGAGGCGTCGGCATTGTTATTGTGGTTTTTGTCGTGGAGGGTTTGGTTGGAGCGAGGAGTAGAAGCCATGGGACTGAAGCGTTTGGAACTACTTGGTGAGTTGGAAAAAAACGAAAATGGACAGGAGCAGTAATATGGGTCAAGTCCTAATTTCATGAGAGGGCATCACACTCGCGCGGGAAACTTTGGTAATCAATGGCGGCACAAGTTAGCTGGTGTAAGCAAACGCAATTTTTTGAGTTCTCTAGGAAAGTTTATCTGTATAGCATTAGCATATTAACACACTATGAACACATTAATATTCCTTTCAATATTAATAGGTTTATTTTTCTACTAAATCATAAATTCTTCACCATTAAATATATTATATGTTTGTATGAATATTAACATGCAAATAAATGTAATAACAACTTTGTCTCTTTTATGTAAGAAAAACATTACGGACTAAGCATTTTCATTCGATAAAAAAAAATAGATTATTAAGTAATTCTGCCATGTTAATGCATACAAATTCTTGATCGAACTCATTAGCGAGCGACACACTATAATAAAGAATTGAATGCATTCTTGATTTATCTAATCACGAGTTAGGTGATTGTTAATCTACTCAAAAAAAAATTAGCTTATTAGAATATTAGATAATGTTGTGTGCCCACCCGTGACCCGTATAGTTACTTGCTCAAATGATATAATAATATATATTATAGATTCATGTCAAAGTTTACTTTAAAACTTATTTATTTACCACCAATAAAATAGTGACACAGTCACATCATATCCAAATTTAGTATTCTTAGCATTATTCGTAAGTTTTTAATCTTATCTCATTCATATTTTATGTGAGATTTCTTTTTATTTTCTAAAATGAAAAATACTGTAAAATATTTTAAAAATATTTTGAAAAAAATAAAAAACGGGAGGGGGGTTTAGGGCCTTAGGCAGTTAGGCTTTAGTTGGCCTTTCTTTAATTTTGGCGCAGAAGCTTTGGCCGGTTTTCACATTCTAGGACAGAGCAAATTGAGTGAGAAGAAATGGCTATGAGGGCAGGACTCATAAGGCGATTTCTGTCTACTTCAATCTTCACCTCTCAACCTACTGCAGCTGCTGCCTCTGCTTCTGCCTTTGCTGCTGATTCCAATACTAACAGTAATAAAGCTGCCCCTTCCCCGACTCTCTTCGTCTCCGGTAACAATTGCCCCATTAAAAACCCATCTAGCATCAGATGCTATGTCTTTGTTTCTTTATGGGTTTTGCTTAAATAATTGAAAAGTAGACCATGTTGGGTTGGTTGGGTTGATTCAACTGGTTCATGACCAGTGGTGACGATGATGAGAAAAGTGAGAGCTCGAATTTTTGCTGACAACTATTTATTGTAAGAGTCAGAGCTTCCAGAAACCAATGGATCCTCTGATGGGTCCAGATTTTCATTAGTTGGTTAAATTTTTGAAGGTGGAAATGCAATAATTTTCCATTATTCCCATTTACTTTAAAGAAATTCCTTATGATTTGTGGTTTGCTAATTAGCAAAATTTGGGTTCTGTAATGGCCAGTGGGAAGTTTAATTTCTTATTATACTGCTATTTTAGATAGCCAAATTGGGCCTCCAAGTTATGCTCATTGAGTGCGGCTGCAGAGAAACTGGTTTTCCTTTTACAACATTTTGGGTTATTGGAGGAGGCATGACTATGCCTGATGATATCATTTTTCGTATATGTGCTTGCAGGGCTTAACAAGAGAACCACGTCTGAGAAACTTCATGCATCATTCTCTAAATTTGGTGAAGTGGTTAATGGTAATATCGTGTTACCATCTTTCTTGTTCATGCTTGCAGTTCTGCTTTCGTTTCTGTCAAAGTGAGCTAGAGAGGGAGAGGAGACACATAACATAATTAGCAGTGTGATCAACTAAGTTAAATTATCCATGAATATTAAGATTTTGAATTTCTTTATCCGTCTCATTAATGTTGAGTAATTTGTGTTTACACATTTACAGGCTAGTTTTATAATTTAGGATATAAATTTGTAGAGGGAAAATTAATGTGTGGTTTAAGCCTGACATTAGAGTTCATTGGAACTGGTGCATTTTTAATTTGGACATACGCAGAGAATTTACTTTCCCTGTCTTTCATGTTTTTGGAAAATGATATAGTTTAGGTTCATATAATCTCTCCAAGGTTTTCTAGTATGATGGTAATCAAGGCATTGCAGGAAAAAGGAGTGGGACAAAATGGGCATGGTGTCTGTAATTTAGATTAGAATAAGGTTCTACAACATATGAGAATAAAGCATTCCCATTACAATAGAACCAGTGTAGTCAACACTTTTGG
Source organism: Dryas drummondii (assembly GCA_003254865.1). Taxonomy (NCBI): domain Eukaryota; kingdom Viridiplantae; phylum Streptophyta; class Magnoliopsida; order Rosales; family Rosaceae; genus Dryas; species Dryas drummondii. Next base: position 351,743 of record QANW01001165.1, on the reverse strand, counting down.
TTGGGACTAAAGGTTGTTCAGGATGAGATGCAAATTAACATGGCCATTCAGCTGGTTTTTTTTTGTTCTATATTTTCTGAATGATGGTCTTCATATTCACTGTTCTGTATCTAAGAGTATGTTATACAGTTTGTCATCTTAGGCTTCAAATTTTGCAGCACTGCTTTGTTTAAAATACCGTTTGCCATGTTGATCTTGGCACTTGGCAGAGAATCATAGCAATGCATTGACAATTTTTCGCTTATGTTTCAGCAAGGGTAGTGATAGACCGTGCTTCTGGATTCTCAAAGGGCTATGGTTTTGTGATATATGCCAACTTAGAAGACGCCGAAAAAGGGGTGAAAGGGATGGATGCACAGGTTTGCATTTCTTGCAACAAGTTTTCATGTTGATGATGGATACCACTTTAACTTCAGTTGATGATAATTTAATAATTATTATTATAAATTTGAAGTATTTCTGTTGACCAAAAAGCAATTTTTATGATTGAATATGATATTGAGCATTCCTTTAGGATCACTCCACCTATATAATCTCTTAGCTAGCATCTCGGAACACTTTTCCATGACTCATAGGATACTCACAATCACATACACATATTATTTACACAACTTGTGGTAAGTTGTCTAACTATCTTGCTCCACTTTTTTACTGTTTTTATATGAGGCAGTTGCTTGATGGATGGGTAATTTTTACCGAATATGCACGGCCAAAACCTATTCCAGGACAGTTGGCATCTCCAGAAACTTACTCAACTTAGTTGATGATCTGTCCAGCCAATGTTGCACCATAAACTATTCTACCATACGGTCCATACTTGATGAAGAAACAGGTGCTGTTTGTGAAACCTATTGGCTTCCATGGGAAGATCTGTAGTAGGAGCAATTTTGTCAGCACATTCTCATTTGTGCGAACTAATTGTACCCTCATAGGCCCATAGCAGTCCCTTTCGATGAAACAATTACTCATTTTAATTCACTCTTGATACTATAATGTCACTTATTTATTTTCTTTGTAATATTTTGGTTGACATCACAGTTCTCATGTCATAAGTTGTTTTTAAACACTTCCTTTTTTTGTGTGGAGATTTCATTAGGTGGTTTCTTTTTGGAGCTCAAAAGTCAAATCGTGTGAATGTACTTTTTTCTGGTTTTCTTCATAAATGTATGTTACTTGTTCTAGCCTCTAGGCTCAATTTTCTTATTTTAAACTTCGTTTTTTACCCCTTCACTTGTTCAACAAATTCATCAACTCAGCTTTAGTACTGGTAGTAAAATTGATGGATAAATCAAAAGGAAAAAAAAAAATTTGTCTCTCTCATTTTACAATGGATAAATACTTTGACTGAAGCAGAACGTGCAACCAGTGGCTGTAGTTTAGTGGTAAGAATTCCACGTTGTGGCCGTGGAGACCTGGGCTCGAATCCCAGCAGCCACACTGCTAAAGCCTTTTTTTCATTTTTCAGTTTCCGTTTTTTTCCAACATACGACGTCGTAGCTCTAACAGGCCCATTCGTTTATAAACGTACGAGTAGTCTAAGCACGTCTCGTTCACTCTTTGACATACAAAAAGCTCATCACTCCCTTCGAAGGCTACAGCTTCGTCATTGACTGAGGGATCAACTCCATAACCGTAAGCTTCTCAATCTCTTCTCCAATTTTGGAATTACATTCACTTCGATCAGTTAGATCTCAAAATTTGGGTCGGCCATTATCATTAATTAAGTAATTCAGTATTATTATTATTTTGCTAAGCGATTACTGTGATTTTTAGAGGCTTTCATAGATCTGTTTTCTGTACGGTGGCATTTGCAACTTTTTCACTTTAATTTGGTCATGTTTTTTTATATAATTCTTTCATTGAAAATTTGATTTCGTAGAAAGAATCGATTTTTAATCGGTAGGTGAAATGGCCTGTAGTTGGGTTTGGAAATTGAAGTCGAAAATTAAGCAGTAGTTGCTAGTGTAACTCTGACTGATTTTTGAAGAATTGATTTGTGAAGAATGAAAGATAACTGAAGGGAAGCATAAGACTTGCTGTATATAATTCTCAAAAGAAATTTAGTTTAATGGGTCTAATGATTGCTAAACAAGGAACAAAATTTGGAATGAAAATCTCCATTTTGGTGTGATCTTTTGTTGGGTCATTTAGTTTCAATGTTTACAACTTGTATTTGAAATGATATTGTGGTGCACTGAATCCTTGTGCCAAATTTTCTGAGTTTTCATTTGATTTTACAGATGTTTGACGATCAGGACCTGGGCTTCTTTGCCAATTTTCTTGGCATCTTCATATTTGTATTGGTAATAGCGTATCATTATGTGATGGCCGACCCAAAATATGAGGGCAACTAATGATCTGGTTCCTTTTTATGTATTTGCAAATTTGCAATAGAGATATGCCCTTTTATGGCTACGAATAGAGATGCCCTGTTAATTTTGTAGACTGAGCTGTTTCACAATGGATACAACTTGATTTAGTTAAAAGCAGCTTTGTTATGCAACACGAATGTTTGCTGTTATAGAAACTTGATTTTCTTTCACTGATATATTTCTGCTTCATATGATGTTTTCAACATTGCTGCATAAATATTCAATGGATGTTGGCTGTGTTGAATGACTGTTAAACTTGGTTATGCCGTTGAAGTGGGGTTGTTGGATGAGATGCTGTTTGTTTTTCAGAGCTCACCGATGGTGGTGGCAGTGATATGCTGTTTGTAGAAAATGCAAAAAGAACATGTTCTTAAGGAGGTTAAAAGTTGGGATTTGTTCTGTGAATTTTAAAATTATATCCTTTTGTACTATTTCGTGCATAGACAATGCTACTTATACCAACTTTTTTTTCAATTTACATTGCACATGATATGGTGGCCATCATCACATTTACAAAAAAAAATAAAAAATCACATCACATCATTACATGTCAACCTGCCAGATAGGTTGGGAAAAAAAAGTTGGTAGAACTGTTGGGTTGTATAGGAGAATCCTTATGATGCTTATTCAGGAGGATTAGATTGTCATACAGTTTACAGGGGACAACAATGCTGGTAAATTAGATTTGGCAAATCTATTAGCATTTGCCAAAGGGTTAGATATAATGTCAAGCAAACACGCCTCTTAGGTGCTATGTATGTTGGGTGTCCAGTGCATTAGCTTTTCAACAAAAATTAAGCAATTTCTTATGCCTTGAAAGGGTCTCCCATTTGACTAGTTTCCTTACTTCTTTCTTGATCTCCATTGTTTCTCTTGTCAAACTCTGGATGCAGAATCCCAGGCTACTCAAACAATGAACCATTTGGCTTTTCTGGTTCTTTTCACCTTCACCATTATATACTTTGTCGGCTACTTCCTGCAAATGTTGAAGAAAATTACTTACAGTGGTCTCAACCTCTTCATCACCTGAACCCAAAATCATAAATGGATTTGGTGATTTGCCCAATTCAGTGTCATGGTATTCGTCTTGCAACTCTTTCTCAAATGCGGCAAGGGACTTGATCGAAGTCACCTCCTCAAAGCATTTCAGTGAAGAGCCAATTTTTTCCTTTAAAAGCTCTATGTCGGCATTCATATGTTTTAGCTCCTCAGAAGCACCTCCAATTTCTTGTGATGCTTGTGAGAGGAACTCTATTTGGTAAGCCACAAATAGTAACAGATCCACCATTTTTGATAAAGACCCTAGGACCCTATTGTAACACTCTCTGTGAAAGGGCAAGAACCAGAAATTAGGCTCTGTTTCAGCTTCTTCAATGAACTTTTCTAATTCTTTGACATGGGATTTTAGCTTCCTCTGCTTTTCCCTCAGTCTGGTAGAAGCTGGTACATGAAGATTTATGTCTTCGATACAAACTTGAAGAGCCCTCATGCTTTGTGAAAGCTCATTTTTTGCAAGGGTCCCTGCTCTCATAGGATAGAAGAGGATCTCTACCAAAATGAAGCAAGTCAACCCAATAGTAGCCTCTGTGATTCTTGCAATAGCAAACACACTTGGAGGACCATAATTTTCCCTACCCAAGATTAACAATGCCCCAATAGCTGCAGAGACCCCACCAGCTTGGCCATACATCCTGCTATGCCTAAGAAAATGGGCGAAAACGATCCAAGGAAGGAGTGGTAAGAGCCTTAAATCCTGAATTCCTTGAAAAACAAATAACCATATGACTCCGTAGACTGATCCCATAGCTGTTCCTTGTGCTCGAGCATTTGCTACTGTAAATGTTACTTGCCTTTCTGTTACAAAACTGATGGCAACGGTGAGGCCTGACCAATATCCGTTTTCTTTGTTATAAATCAAACCCAGAAGCACAGCAAGGCCTAACGAAAGCGAGCACTTGAGGGCGAAAACAAAACTCTGATGGCTTGGCATTATGTTCCTCCATGCCCTTTCAAAGTTGCACCGTGCTTGATTTTGTGAACCACCACCTGGTTCTTTGTAAGCTCTTCGAGTGTTTCCGGAATTTCGGGCAATGGGGGTGTCATCTAGGAGGAGTTCCATGCAGTACAAGAAGAACAAAGCCAGCAGATCCTCTTGGGTTGTAGTGGTGGTTTTGCCAGTCCAGAGGAGCTTGTCTAAAAGTTCCTTATTGGCCTCTGGAGCTGATGTTGCATCAGAAGGCACAGAGTACTTAGCTTGCAGTAGCCTTAGGCTTACCTGTACTTCTGAACTTTGTAAATGACCTCTTAGCTCTTCATCAATCATGTTAACAGGAAAAGAAGGGAAACAAGATAAAGCTATCTCCATCCCCCTAATTGGTATCTCCATTTCTTGCAACTTTTCACCCAAGTCCAAGTAATTAGGTCTCAGAAATTTAATATATGGTATCTCCCAAACCATGCCTTCCTGCTTCAAAGAAATAAATGACTTTAGCTGACTAGACCAATGAAGCTCGCACTCATTTTTTGAATTGACAACAGTCAATGTTTGCTTACCAGATTGTTACTGATACTCTGAAGAAGCTTAGCTGCTGATTTAGACAGAGGTTTTCCTTGGGAAATGAATTCAAGTGCTGCTCTGTTGTCTTGGGCAGAGATGGCCTCCACTAAGTGAGTTAACCTCTCGGAAGCATTTTCTGCATACAGCCGCCATGATTTTATAACCTGTGAATGCATTGCACGTACATAATTAAAGATCATTCCCTTTTAGGCACAATCTTATGCTGCCAATTATACTATTTGCAAGATGGGCACATTGTGGTCTAGGGAATGTGGAATTTTGGGGTCGACATGTGGGTGCTCGATCTAACATGCATTTGTACATTTAGGGGTCATTAGCAAAAACCAAAAAAGATACAAAGAATTATGGAATTAAGTCGATCAAGTAGCAGTCAACTTTGTGTCATTATCTTACCTATTAGTGCTTGCTGTCCCCCAACAAGGCTGTGTTGAACAGAATCAAATCAAATCTGTGTGGTACGTGTTATATTCGATCTGTTTCTACTTCTTTGATTAAGCAGGTCTTGGAGCATAAAGTCCATGCATGATTTGATGAATCAGCGCATAACAAGCTATGGTCTCGACATGTCGCGAGAACATGTACGTGCATTTAGATCATATATAAACGAATGAGATGCAGCTTATCCACTCATCTCGACTCATTGTGCATCGATCACAAGTCCGCAAATTAAGTTCTTAATAGAAGATCGATACATCTTTTGCAGCACAAGCATACTTGCATGTTACATCCATCCATCCTTTTGTTGTTTGGTTTAAGAAGACAATGAGACAAGACCAGACGGCTTTAGATTTTCCAATCCGTATGGACCCATATATGCATGGCCAGCTCGCATGGACTAATTAAGTCACGCCCGGCCGTAAGCCCCCAACAATAGTACTAATTAATTGTTCTAATGTTCTTATTATTCCTTTATGACATCTAAATTAATAATCCCATTTTATATGTACTATATATGACAATTGTGTGAGTCAAAACATGAACTGTTTGTTCCATATATTCAAGCAATCTCAATTTAACAAGCTGACATTGGCCGTACGAGTTGGATGGAAACAATGCTTTTTGTGCCCAACTTTCATGCCAAATTATAGCTAGCTACCAGGCGTCACTCTGGTTGGTTCAGCTGTCAACCTCTAGGCTCTAGTTCAGTTTAAATATATAAAATGAAAAAAAAAAAAAATATTAGTTTTCAATTTATATATATATATATTATAGATTTATAGGGTTCGCTATCTGTGTTCCTCAAACACCTCCTACGCTCTGGCAAATAGAGTGCATATCACCGCCATAATGACAGTGTTATTCACACTTCCAAAAGAGTGAGGAAGTGCAAGAGAGTGCAAGAGAGAAGCGAGCCTACCTTCTCTGTAACATCTGGCCGATATACACTCGTTACGTAAAAGTTTTTATTCAGGTCGAAAAAAGAAAAAGACTGTATTATTTGTTACCTCGTGGTAAGCTAGCCGAGGATAGGGAAAGAAGACGGCCAGTACAGAAGCGAGAGCTCCGAGGGCGGTGCTGGAAGCCACATGAATCGGGTGCATGACAACCCCAGTGTTCGCCCCATGAATAACAGTCCCCACATAAACATTCACAATCTGCCCAAACGCAATCCGCTTACACAACAAGTGCGTGGACTCCGGCAGTGCCACCGCGAACGCGCTGAGCACCACCGCCACCGCCGCCAGCTCCTTCGTGAACCTTGCGGGCCCCACCAGCCACAGCGTGAGCACGGAGGGGACCATCACTTGGACCGTGGCACAAACGACATCCCAGCAGCCTCTGAGGGCGTCACCCAGCGTGGCGTCCGACACTATTAGGATGGTCGTCATGTAGGAGAAAGATGGGAAGGTTAGGACGCGGCGGAGGGGTGCTGGGCCGTATAGGGTGGTGCAGCCCACTATGGTGCACGCGAGGGCGGTGCGTAGCGCGGAGGCTAAGCGCACGCGCCAGAGAGACTGGGTTTGCTCCACCATTGTTGTTGTTGTTGCAGAGAGTGTCATTTTGATATGTACTAATATATGGGTTAGTGTTCAACAAGGAATTGTGAGAAATGAGAAGGGGTTTTTGGTCTTTTCATGTTGAGAAGCTTCTGATCAGCATCGAGTGATATGAGGTTAAGCTTGATTTGCAGGAGAAGGAGAACATTGTGGCTGCTCAAGCAGCAACTTCTGTTATAAATATAGAGTACGTAGAAGCTAGCCTGTCACCAAATAAAAATATCTTGAAGAGTTTTTTTTTTTTTTTTTTTTTTTTTATTTCTATTTTGTGGCCTACAAGGGAAAATAAGAGTTGTGAAAAAAAAAAAGGAATAGGAAAGAAAAAATAGGAAAAAGACTGAAAGAAATGGAGTATGGTAGAGTGGAAATATTATTTGATCAATATTCTTTCATGATTTTAACCCCGAAAAATTATTTTCTAATAACTTAATTAAGGTCCTTTTCATAACATGTTTCTTTTTTGTTTTTATATTTGTTTAAATTGAATGTAGAGAAAGAAAAAGGTGAGAAAAGTGAGAGGAGAGATTTTAGCTTTTTCAAGAAAAAAAGTTTCGCATATATCCCTAACTCTAAAATTTTAATATTTGCTTAATCTAGATGGTTAGAACTTAGAACCGTGTTTAGATGACAAATTTAATAGTCCAAAGAAGTGGGATAATTTGATGAAAAAAAAAAAAAAGTGGGATAATATATGTACGGCTGCAGGTTACCCTTCCTTATATAATTAGCATCTAAAATCTGCTAATCAGATTTAAGCTTCTAATTAATATCTTGCATATATAGTTGATGTCAATTTTAGCTTTTATATATGATTAGTTGTTGGCTTGTAGCGTGACAAATACAGCTAATCAGATACATTATACATAAGCCGCTAATAATATCTTGCATGTCAATTTTGATCTTTGGCATTTGCCCGGCCATTTGTCCTGTAGTTAATTTTCTTAAGCATCTCAAAAAAAAGTTTCTTTAGCATCAATCGTGGAGACTTTGCAATTGTTCTTTTTCGTAGTTTGAGCTTCACTACAAACCCAATATCTGAGGAGCTGCTTTGTTTATAAATTATATCCAAAGAAAGTGACTTCAAGAAAAAAAAAAGAAAAAAAGAAAAAATTTCGATGGTTATAATGTGGATAACATTATTTACCAGGAATGAGAATGTCTCATCAGAAACGTAATTTGGTCACCAGGCCCATTATTATGTCAGTCGACAGGCGAATACAAGATGATTTTTGTCTTCAGAATCAGTTCCATTCCTTTTCAGGACAAATTGCAGCATTGAGAATTGTTGAAGATGAGGGTGTGAAAATGGAAAGGAATGGATGAACCACAAGCCAGCAAGTAGGTAATAAGCCAAGCTAACCATACTCACTCCTTTTTTGGCCGGCAGTCCGCGACTCATAAGTGACTAATCATAGTCATTAATTAATGACAGACCTATTAGCAGAAAATTGCTACTTTATGGGGTTCATAACAAAATGTGCAATTTTGGGCATGTGAATCACACTATGTTACAACCACTAGTTAGAGGTTGTCTGATAATATCTTAATAGCGAAAAAAAACTGGTGTATATACCTTTTAGATCTATTTCTCTCATCACGTACTCTTTGATAATGAAAGCATTACTCCTGAGTAGTGTATGTGTTTGCTTTGCTTTGCTTTGGATAGTCACTGCATGTGTCAACAGCCAATTGTTGATGTATATGGAAACATTGGTATATGAGAAATCTAAGGGAACATTGGTATATAAGAAATCTGTCATCGACTTTAAACATCAGCGACTAACAATCATCTACGCTCATGGACTCTGACTAGCATTTCCGTTAGCCCATGCAATGTCCAAATTAACATGTCTTGTTAAGAGTTAAGACATACTTTCAAAGAGAATTAAATTACACAAAACTGCATATAAAAATTAGGTTTTTTTTCATATTTAATACCTAAATTTTGACCATTGTCTTAATGTGGTACCTAAACTTTTATTTGTCCCAATTGAGTACCTAAACTTTTATTTTGTGTCTAATAAGTACCAAAATAAATTTATGTTAAAATTGTCAAAAAAAATTAAGGGCAAAATAGTCACTTCAAAAAATTTATATTTTAATTATAATTTTTTATTTTTTTGTTTGTTGTGTTTTTTAATTAATAATTTTAAATATATAAATAAAATAATTAAAATATACTTTGACTATATTGCCCCTAACTTTTATTAACAATTTTAACAAAAATTCATTTTGGTACCTATTAAACACAAAATAAAAGTTTAAGTACTTAATTGGGATAAATAAAAATTTAAGTACCACATTAAGATAAAGATCAAAGTTTAGGTACTAAATATGAAATAAACCCTAAAAATTAATAAAGCTAGTCCGGCCTTAGCCAACAATATAGTGACCTTATACCAGAACCCCAACGATGATGGGATACGATATATGAGCATGTGGGGGTTTGATGTTTGGCCCTAATAATTAATTATATGAGATAATGAGAACAAGTGAACAACCAGTTGACCCACAAAAAAAAAAAAAAAGCAAAAGTCAATTATAAAGGCGTCTGAAATATTCATTTCTATCACGTCATCACTTCATTTTCTTAAGGTATAAAAAATGAGATTGTCAAACCATACAGATCCAATGAAGGTTCACCATCATCGTGTATAAAAATGACTTGGTGACATGCTGCTATCAGCTAACTATGACAACTATTACTAACAAACCAAGAGACCTACCATACGGACACTGCACTACATATATCTACCATCTAAAGGTGGAAAATTACACCCTTAAAAAGATTTAAAGGTCAGATGAGTGTCTGCATGTGGTAAAATGTCCGCACACACAAAAACCACAAACCAAAATCATACATTCAAATGTAATTCCAATTGATTAATTTGATTGTCAGTTTGACAATTGTCTGTAAGATTTTTTATCAAGAAAACAATATTATATATATGTATGCATGCAAAATATGTGACTCTTGCACCATTAGAAACTTGCATTAAGAAACCATAATATGTGATATGACTCTTGCACCATTAGAACTTGCATTACCGAGAGTCGGAGAGGTACTTATCATTTTTGAACAGCTAATAGGCTCAGGTCAAATCCATGAGAGTATAACATAGAAATATCCAGTGTACCCTACTTATGTATGGGCTCGAAAGTGAGAAGGAAAATAGAAGGCTGGGTTGAAAGATTACTCACATAGTCGCATCATTAAGGCACCAAATTGCAATCTTGTGTTACACTCAGACCTCAATGTATCAATGTTGTCACTATCTTCAATTGGCTCACCATTTGTCACCAATTCACGCTGTCTCAACTGCCGTGTAGCGTGGTGGGTTGGAGTCAAATGGCAAGACAAGTGGAATTGCCATTAATTAAATATTTCTTTCAAGAGCAAATGACAAATAAATCCATAAACCATTGATGAACCAACAAACGACAAGAAAGATATAGTATGAAGCTGAGACAACCCCTATCTGAAATGTAATCCTACCATGTTGTCTATCCCATCTGTGACTCATTCAGGAGTAATACTAAAACCCAGAATAAGTATAACAGATAACAAGTACTAAGCTATTGTTATGTTCACTCATGTAACCACTTCAAATAGATGATCCCAAATACAAACAAGCATACCTTGTGTTAGTTACATGTATGATCCCAATTCTCTCTTTCTTAAACATATGTAAAGCAAGCAGTAGAGTTTTACCTCTTAACAGTCCCCAAAAAGCTGCCTTGCTTCATTTATGTTATTATGAAGATAGATAGTTTAAGATTTGTTTTGTGAGCGAGTCCGAGGGAGAAACCTTAATCGTGGAGAAAACCGCTGTTCTTGCCTATTGGAGGAAGTAGACTTCCTCTTCTGGCCTTGTCTATTACCACCACCTCCTGCAACTTTTCCTGCACTTGACATCACTGGCAAGCTTAATATGCCGAAATTTAGAGAGGAAAGAAGTAGCGTGCAACAAGAAAGAAAAGGGAAATTATACAGGAGACATATGATTTGCTTAAATCATGGAATTGAATAGAAATTAACTAAGGTTTAAATGAGCCAAAATGAAATCATGGATGAAAAAAACACTTTTAAGTCAGTTTCTAAAACACTGAACGGTGATGAAGGCCATAATGTAAACTGAATTAAATGTTTGAGATGTTCTGCAAAGAAGATATATTTTCTGACACAAGTACCATAACATAAATGACTAAAATTGGACGAGAAATATATACATTAACATGTAAATATAAATATATATATAACCTTCACTTTGACAAATGCTTTCCAGTCTTCTGACAGAACCAGACGTGAGCTTTTCGTCAATTTCTTCGCCAGGCATGTTACTGTCATTAGCAGATGATGAAGAGACAGCTTTCTTCTTTCTTGATCCACCACTTTTCTTTCCCGTTACATGGATTTCAGGAACTATTAAACTCTCTTCAGAGGAATCTGCGGATCGAGTCAACCTCCTCATGTTAGTTGAAACCCTTGATTCTTTAGCACAAGTCTTCATTTCAACATATATATCTTGATTGACTCCAACATCACCAGACATCAGCTTTTTATTACTTTCTTCCATAGGGATGTTACTCTCTGCATGAAGTGGCGAAGAGACTGTTTTCTTCTTTTTTGATGCATCATTCTTCTTTTTCAAAACATTGCTTTCATGAACGGTGGCATTTCCTTCAGAAGAATATGAACTATCTTCCAACCCTTGTTCAATTGCCATAATTGATTTATCTTTTTCTTCTTGGACTGCTGAACGAGTCAACCTTCTTGTGTTGGTTAAGGGCCATAACTTAAGGTCTTTAGCAGAATTTTTCTCATGAAAATCACTATTTTGAGTTCCAAAACCTTTCTGAACTGCTGAGCGAGTTTTCCTAGCAGCTGAGGCCTGATTTACATTCTTATGAGCTTTGATTGTTTCAGAAGACAGTTCCTTAATAGACATATTGTTACTGTCACAGCATTTGAAAAGTTCAGCTCCACCTATGACAATAGGCTTGTGGGCACTTGATACTAGTGAGGCCAGAGCTGCACGAGCAGCAAGAGGACTAAGATGAGACCTGTATTCCGAATGCTCTTCTTGTATGAATGAACAAGGGACTTGTATGAATGAACAAGTGACTTGTGGAACCTCATCTTCTATGTTTGCTTCCAGTTGACCAGAACTCTGAGTAATACTTTTTGACTGATTCTGGTCATGAGAAACCTGGGCATTTGAAATGCTGACCTTGGATGCAGCAACATGTTTGCATTGAATATGTTCCTCGTTCTCAGCTGCATGCACAACCAGGCATAATCTAAATGTTTGCAACAATGCATATGTATGAATTCAAAGGGTGGTTTGATTTATAACAAAATAAATTGATCAGCTAGCGCCCCCTAAATTTTTGGTTAATGAGATTATTTACTCCCTCATTAACTTTTTATTTTTTTCAAACTTCAAAAACTTAAACAATAAAAATGGCGACCATGGCCAGCGCACTGGCCTAGGCCAAGGAGGAGGAGGGGTGAGGGAATTATTTTCCCCATTCTTGTGTATTGATTTTTCGAGGGTAATGAGTTGGGGGCTAATTGAGCAAAATTTTAAGTTCAAATAGAATCACCATATTAAAAAAGAATATATCACTCCATATATCAGAAGATTATCCTTGTGGGCATAACACTTGTGTATTCAGCCTTAATAAATTGATGTTAATATAATTTTGTTGAGAGATTGGGAGGGGAGGGGGCAGAGGGAGTATTTTAGACTAGCAAAGAGCAAAGTAGCCAGTTATTAGTCCAACCAAAAACATTAGTGGCCAACTCTTTTACAAAAACCAGTAATATTTTGAAAAGGCCAAAAGTTGCTTCATGTAAGCTATATAAATATTCCTTGCCTCCAATGCAGGAAAAGAAAGAAACAGCATAAGATTAGAATATGGGTACACACAATCTGCATTAGAATATGCATATGCATGGATCATACAGTAGATGAAGCCCATCTTCCACTGGATCAGTATGCAAGAACCATATTCCCCTAATTCAAGTTACGAATGATGTTTCAGTTCAGATGCAAGAGACTATCTGGATACAAACAGTTAATAGAGAGTGCTTATGGAGAGAGAAATTTTCTCGAAATGGAGAGAGAGAGAGAGAGAGAGAGAGTGCAACAACAAGCCTGAATTCATTAAATGGATAAAGTAGTGAGTAGGGCTGGTTACCTTTAACCCCCTCCAATATATTTATTGTAATTTCTTTTCTGGATCCATTAGCTGAAATATTGATCTCTTCTATTTGCTTTTCCAGCAATTTATTAAGGTCCAATTCAAGGCCGACATCATCATGCATAATTGGAAAAGGAGGTGCACTATATAAGCCCATTTCTTTAACTGATTTTAAGAATGCAGCAACAGTTGGATGGACAGTGATGCTTTTGGTTGCTAGTTTCATGATTGAACTAGATGGGACAGAGATTGTCTGTCCTTTGAGGTCTTGGTGAAGCCATTTGATCATAAAAGTGCATCTACAATAGACCCTCTTTGAGTGTCTCACTCTGAGCACCTAGTTGTCATGAGGTTGGGACATGAACTGAATCAACAGAATAGATTTTCGCATGCAGAAGGCATATGGAGTAAATTATATCATAATTATCAAATAATCTGAGTACTGCAGTGCATTTTAACCCACCGAAACACAATATGGTTAACAAAAAAAATCTCATTTGTTTCCTCTTACAGCTTTTAACCAGAGACCCAGGGTCATTCCCCCATTGCCCTTGTAAATTTGATTGATCCTCATAGGCATTAATATTATATAGTACTTCCTTGGAAAATGAAACAAAAATTACTTCAAGAAGATAGAATATTTATGATGAGATGAGATCCCTGGTTCCAAGGAAGTTCTAAATAAATTAGGGAGCGAATAAATACCTTTTCCACCTTGGCATCATAGAAGTGGCTCTTAACATGTGACTTATGGATGGCAAGAACATGCTCTCCTTCAATGTGGGAGCAGTCATCATCCTGAAGAGGAGTGGAACGAAAACGGAGATGCATAAAGGCTTCATCCTTGTACAACAACATATCTTCTAGCTCCTGGCTCCCAAAGTCTACAATTAAGCTATCTTCCGTAGAGCTGCGGACCACAATCAAGAGCCACCTCAAAACACTTTGTATGCATGTCCAACACTTGGAATGTCAAAGTTCACCAAAATGGGGAGGAAAGACAAGTTCCTGACTTGAAAAATTTATTCTTGATGATAATTTATAGGGATATATCCCATTTTAGTGTTTAAACCGAATCTGCCATAATTTGTAGGGAATACAGAACATGGAATATTTATCAAGTCATCCCAAATACAGTCGAGACAAATGACACTCTTTCCAACCAAGAGTAGCACAAATGTTTCCTTAATTTAGGAAGAAAGATTGAATACATAAGATCATGCAATTATAAAACAAATATTGTTGGATTATTGGATAACTGAAGTAACTACATAGGCTATAAAGGAAATTAAATAAGTGCACAATCAAGCCATGAAATTAAACAACTAATTACATGATTCGGCTATAAAAATAACATCACTAAGTGATCATTCAGTTATTAGGAAGGACATTAATTAGACGAACCCGTCAATTATAAAGAGAAGCTAAATGCATGGATTCTCTATGGCGGGACACGAATTCACAATTGAACTGGAACAGCATTGCTTAATTATATTAGATAAATGACAATGGCATAATGCATTGATATTCATGTACTACACGAGAGGATTTCAGAGTCATTTCAATAGAGTCATACATGAACAAGATTAATAATGCACATGGTCCAAACCGATCATAATTCCAAGGAAGACCCAACTACCCAATGATCATCATGTAGCATAGAAAACTAACGCACTAAGGAGTCTCAAAGTTCAAAACCATCCAGACCCTATTACCCAATTCACAATATGAGAAAAACCCATTCACTGAAAAATGTTAGAAAGCTCTCACTGCTAAATTTTCCAATAAACAACGGGATCACTCAGTCTGGGAGCAGCGCTAAGAGGGTTGGTTCAGTTAGATGATGCCTCACCTGAGAGAGACCTGACATGGGTGCCAAGACGAGTCCTCCTTGCACATAGCTTCAAGTTCAGTGGCGCCACTCTCTGCACTGATAGCGTCCATTTCGTCCCCTAAAGTTAAGATGAGAAGGGGACCAAGATGATAGAAGCTGTGGAAGAATATTTGGTTTTTTCTACTACCGAGAAGCTGCGGAGTCGGGGTTTAGCTTCTAGACCATTTACTTCCCCAGTCTTCCCAGTTCCCCCCTCTCCATTCACACGTTAGGCCCTACTTCCGGCTTCGTACCAAAAAAACAAAGAAATAATTTATAAAAAAAATAAAATTACACGATTTTTTCATTTTTTCTTTTTCTTTTGGTCAACTCAAGTTCGAGAGTCGACTAATTCAAACGTGGGCTAACTAATTAATTTGCATGCTATAATATGAGGGTACATTGTTAATATTATAAATTCATGATCTATGTGTATTATATGTCCTATTTTTTTATATTAAATGGTAAACAAATCTAATTTAATGAGCAACCACATAAATTAAATTAACTCACCAACTTAAAATTTGACAATTTCAATTCATAATATATAGTTATCGAGTTTGATTTGACCTAATAAAATTTGAATTACAATTAATTTGGGTAGACCGGCAAATCCAATATGAAAATGGAGATTTAATTTTACCAAAAACTTGATTTGAAATCTATATTAACTCGAAGCTTTGTCAAAAGCTCAATCTAAAATAGATCTACATACTAGGTCGAATTAGGCTAGGTCAATCCTATACATATCGGCATGGGCCTTATATGATCTTTTGTGAGTTTGATTCTAAAAGGTGATATGATTAGACCATTTTGGGCTTAAATGAACTAAACTCGACCTAGGGCGAGCTATTGAGCCCATAGTAATATACTCAAATCACTATTAGCTAGATTCATGTATATTAAAGAATGAGCTTATAACTTGAAGAAAAAATATACATTTGATATTATTTCTTGAATATATGTAAATCTAGTCATTTAACCTATGTAATCTAATCATATGCATCTCCTGGCAAAAAAAAATCTAATCATATGCATCAAACAAGATCTATGTGTAGTAATTAGGCATGTAATATATTTATTACATTTTATAAGTTTATATATCCTCTAAATCGAACATTAGGAAAAGAAACAACATTCGGATGCAATGTCGATCGCCTGTATTTTTCAACCACCAACATCATTTTGTTTCGTTTGACATCAACTTTTTTCATACTTTGTTCTTTCTTCAACATGATTAAATAATTTAGGGTGTAGAATAAAAACTAAGCGATGAACGCCATTTGCTACTGGTGTCAATCACTTGTGAAATTTTTTTTTACATTTCCAATCAATCGACATTTGCATAGGTTGTTTCGTCCATCTTTTAACATTTAGTAGAGAGAACTTAGAAGTAGGGGTATAAACGAGTTGAGCCAAGCCAAATACCATTGTGCTCAAGTTTGACTTGTGTAAAATATATCAAGCTTTGAGTTTAGCTTAACTTGTTTCATATACAAGTTGAGCTTAAACGAGCCAAAAAAAAAAATCAAACTTGATACAAACTCGAGTTATATCGAGCTAATTTACATAATCTTATCTAATGGTATACCCATGTTGCAAGTCTGCAAACAACTCATATTTGTTTTTGTCATGAATTTGTTAGTGATTCATCCATAAAAAAGGGGATGATTGATTTACTTGGCATAGTAATTATCGATGACATTCTTAATTATTTGTACACATATTATATAAATCATATTTAACATATGATTACTATAAGGGGGGGGCTATTCACACCACCCAAAAATGCTGAGTTCACCACCCCATTAATTTTTTACCAATTTTTGCCCATTTTGCCCCTGCATAAAAAAAAAAAACTCAGCCCCTCCAATTTGGCCGGCCACCCCTCCCATCCCTCCCCGCCACCGGTGCGACCCACCCAGCCCTCCCCGCCGCCCGATCTCCCTTCTCTCTCTCTTTTGAGTTGTGTTGCAACTTGCAAGATCTGTTTGTTTTGTTGGGTCATGTTCGTGGGCTTGTGGTGCCTCATCCTCCAGTTGGACGGTGGGTCTGTTTCTTTGTTGGCCCATTGGTGAGCTGTTTTGGTATTAGATGGCAGACAGAAGGAGGGAGGCAGAAGATGGCAGAGAGAGGGAAGAGAGAGAGAAGGGAGATCGGGCGGCGGAGAGGGCTGGGTCGCGCCGGCGGCTGGGAGGGGTGGCCGGCCAAATTGGAGGGGCTGAGTTTTTTTTTTTTTATGCAAGGGCAAAATGGGCAAAAATGGGTAAAAAATCAATGGGGTGGTGAACTCAGCATTTTGGGGTGGTGTGAATAGCCCCCCCTTACTATAATCTACATATTTTTATAACTTAACGAATATATGATAAGCTACAAGTTTTACAGGTCGACTCAAGTTGTAGGAGCCGATTTACAACCTTACTTAAAAGGATTATATATGTTATTTTTGACTAAATGCCAAAATGCCAAAATGTTTGTAGGCCCATATCTTTAGTTGTGGGGCCTTAGTGCGACAAATATTGAGCTGAGGTCGGCAGGGCTTGGGCTTGGGCTGAGCTACAATTTTCTTAAAAAACCCAGAACTGAAATTTGAAATACAATCACTATCAATCCGAATTGGAGTGGGTCTCACCATGCTGTTGCATAGGCGCTAAAACCGAACGGAGGTGGTTAGACTTGTGGAGGGAAAACAAAGAGCCCAATAAGACTATAAGAGTAAGGAAACTGAAACACGCGCCTATTGGATTGGAATCAAGCATGACTCACGAGTCTCCGAAAGCAAGGTGGAAACAATCTGAACCGTTCATGAGTCCGGCAATCCCACGGATCCAAAAGTCTAGGGTTAGAACATTCTGGAACCCAACCGCCCCTAACTCTATAAAAACCACTCGATTATCTTCCCCTCCTCACTTAACACAAACCCTAGCGGCCAATATTTTCTCTCATCCCCTTCCGTCTCTTTTTTGTTGATAATCCTCGTCGACAAAACCCTAGCCGCAAACAATGGCCGGCAAAGGAGAGGGACCGGCTATCGGTATCGATCTCGGCACCACCTATTCTTGCGTCGGTGTTTGGCAACACGACCGCGTTGAGATCATCGCCAACGACCAAGGAAACCGAACGACGCCGTCTTACGTCGCTTTCACCGACACCGAGAGGTTGATCGGAGATGCTGCTAAGAACCAGGTTGCGATGAACCCCATTAACACTGTCTTCGGTAAGATCTGAGCTCCTCCTCGCTTTTTTATCTTTCGGTAGCTTGTAGATCTGTATTTATGCTATTACTAGTTTCTAGATCTAGCTTGCAGTGACTTAGTATGCTTGTAAATCTCTGCGTGCGATTAAATTGATTGCTGTTCATTGGCTGTGTGATGTTGTATTTCTGTTAACTAGTTCCTTTCCTAGATCTGCAACAATTACTTGTTTGTGATTATGACTTTGATTAGATATACATCTAAGGCTTTTCAATCCTGTATTTGAATTTTTTTTTGTAATCTGCCTAGATCTGCTAGACCTAATTTATTACATCTGAATTTTTCTGTTTAATACTCAGCTTAATTCGATGATTATAGATATATCAGATAAACTATGTAATTAATTAAACACGATTGTTGTTAGATGGTACATTAAGTAAGTGCAACTTGTCCCTTATTCTTATATCAACAAAGCACAAACAAGTCACAGTTGTTTTTAGATTGAATTCTATGCATTATTGTTATACCATTGTTATGTGAAATCTAAGATGAGGACAAGGCATTTGCTGAAACTTATTATGAATTGATTTAATTGATATTAAGTGAATCGTGATTTTCCAATTTATGTTATCTTACTGTATATTGCAGATGCCAAGAGATTGATTGGCCGTAGATTCTCTGACGCCTCTGTTCAGAGCGACATGAAGTTGTGGCCATTCAAGGTCACTCCTGGACCTGGTGACAAGCCCATGATTGGAGTCGTATACAAGGGCGAAGAGAAGCAATTCGCCGCCGAAGAGATCTCTTCCATGGTCTTAATCAAGATGCGTGAGATTGCAGAGGCCTACCTTGGCTCCACAATCAAGAACGCTGTGGTCACTGTCCCTGCTTACTTCAACGATTCTCAGCGTCAGGCCACCAAGGATGCTGGAGTCATTGCTGGTATCAATGTCTTGCGTATCATCAACGAGCCAACAGCAGCTGCCATTGCTTATGGTCTTGACAAGAAGGCAACCAGTGTTGGTGAGAAGAATGTCTTGATCTTCGACCTTGGTGGTGGTACTTTTGATGTGTCTCTTCTGACTATTGAGGAGGGTATTTTTGAGGTCAAGGCCACAGCTGGTGACACCCATCTTGGAGGTGAAGATTTTGACAACAGAATGGTGAACCACTTTGTTCAGGAGTTTAAGAGGAAGAACAAGAAGGATATCAGTGGCAACCCCAGAGCTCTTAGGAGGTTGAGGACTTCATGTGAGAGAGCAAAGAGAACCCTCTCTTCCACTGCTCAGACCACCATTGAAATCGATTCCTTGTATGAGGGTATTGATTTCTACTCCACCATCACCCGTGCCAGATTCGAGGAGCTTAACATGGATCTCTTCAGGAAGTGTATGGAGCCAGTTGAGAAGTGTTTGAGGGATGCCAAGATGGACAAGAGCACTGTCCACGATGTTGTGCTTGTTGGTGGGTCTACTAGAATTCCCAAGGTCCAGCAGCTTCTCCAGGACTTCTTCAATGGAAAGGAGCTCTGCAAGAGTATCAACCCCGACGAGGCTGTTGCTTATGGTGCTGCAGTCCAGGCCGCTATTCTCAGTGGTGAGGGCAATGAGAAGGTCCAGGACTTGCTTCTATTGGATGTCACCCCTCTCTCCCTTGGTTTGGAAACCGCTGGGGGTGTCATGACTGTGTTGATTCCCAGAAACACCACCATCCCAACAAAGAAAGAGCAGGTCTTCTCCACCTACTCCGACAACCAGCCCGGTGTGTTGATCCAGGTCTACGAAGGTGAAAGAACAAGAACCCGCGACAACAACTTGCTCGGAAAATTCGAGCTGTCTGGCATCCCACCTGCCCCAAGAGGTGTTCCCCAGATCACAGTCTGCTTCGACATTGATGCCAATGGTATCTTAAACGTGTCAGCTGAGGACAAGACCACCGGCCAGAAGAACAAGATCACCATCACCAACGACAAGGGAAGACTCTCAAAGGAGGAGATCGAGAAGATGGTTCAGGAGGCCGAGAAGTACAAGTCCGAGGACGAAGAGCACAAGAAGAAGGTTGAGGCCAAGAACGCTTTGGAGAACTACGCCTACAACATGAGGAATACAATCAAGGACGAGAAGATTGGCGCCAAGCTCCCCCCAGGTGACAAGAAGAAGATCGAGGACGCCATTGAGGCTGCAATCCAGTGGCTAGACACCAACCAGCTCGCAGAGGCCGATGAGTTCGAGGACAAGATGAAGGAGCTGGAGAGCATCTGCAACCCAATCATCGCAAAGATGTACCAGGGCGCTGGTGCTGACGGTGCTGGCCCAGTTGATGATGATGCTCCTCCTGGTGCAACCGGTCCCGGCCCTAAGATCGAGGAGGTGGACTAAATTTTCTCTTTTATGCTTTCGGATTTTAATTGTTTTGGAACTTAAATATGGTTTTTCATTTGGGCTTTGAAGTTTATCATCAAAGCTATTATTAAGTTTTTTTTAATGTCTTTTTATTTTGCGGATCTTATATAGAACATCATGGTATTTTTTTCCCTGGGAAAAAAAGATTATATTTTTTGAACTAAGCTTTACTTCTAGCCAATTACTCTCATTTCTTTGCTTATGTTTTATGTGAGTGATTAACTAATCAAGTCTTTATTGAGTGTTTTCTACTTTGAGTATTGGGTTGGTCGGCAAGTGCTGTTTGAAAACATTTTGCAAAATACAAACGAAATATTAAAATATTGGTTGAGAATGGCCTAGTCTTCGGTTGCATAAAGTTAACTGTTATGCCACCGTTTTGTGACAAGACGACGCTTGGCATTAGGGTGGGGTGCTGGCAAGATATGATTAAGCTAAGACTTAACTTTTTTATTTCAGTCCAAGCCAAAAAAGAAATAGAAATGAAAAGGTTAGTGGACTGCGGGCAGAGCACACAGGCCCATTAGTTAAGATCCCTTTTTATATTTGGGGGGCCTTGTTCTCCACACCAGAATATGGGTAACAGTTCCATCAGATACGCTATAAAAGCAGTCGGTGTGTGTGGGTATAATGACCATCAGATACGCTATAAAAGCAGTCGGTGTGTGTGGGTATAATGATCGTGGAAAACTGGAAAAAGCACACAAAAATTGACTTGAAAGTTGGAATTTTGCAAACAATGGTATGAGGCAAGCAGAACAGACGCTATCCTTGACCTCAACGCCCAAGTCCTGTACATACCCATACCTCCCAAGTCTCATTGATGCAATACGTGTGTGCCGTAAACTAGAAGAGAATTGCTAAATATCTAGACAAACTTAAATATCAGTGGGAAGAAATCATCCTTTACTAATACCGACACTAAAATGAATTGCAAATTAAACTCCAACTTGTTTGATAGTATTTTGTTTTCTTCATAATTAAGGTCATTTTTCACTCCACTATATTATTTGATATTCAAAATTTAAGAAACGAGCAAGCTCTTCTGCTTCTATTGAATAAAGTGATTTTAGGCTTTTTAGCACAACCTACATGGGCCATGGCTAGTGGCTACATCTTTTAGGAATGCCCAATGAATCAAACTCTTGTATCCTGTCGCCTTCCTCAAATATCTTTTTCTCTTTTGACATTCCCAATTACCAGCTCAGACTGTAAAATTAAAAACCAACTAGATATTTTTCCCGAGTATGGATTATGGCTACCACAATTTTTATTCGAATTAAATGCAAACTAATTGGCCACACAGAGAGTCAAGAGATATGTAGCTTTTACGCTTTCAAATCCCACTACACTCGTCACTGGTGTGGGTCAATTTAAAAGCCTAAGACCTTCCACTTAAAGATCCGACTCTACTTAAAAAGGTGGGTGGGTGGTGTTGACAGCCATTATTTAAATAAGGCAGATTCAGCCAACACAAACAAGACGTTGAAGACATAATTGATCTACAATAATAGCATCTAACTGTAACACGTGTCCAGCTTCAAGACTTCCAAGTCTTCATCAGCTGTATTAAACAAACAAGGAGAATACCAATTCTACAAAGACTTACTAGAATTCTTTTACATAATTGACAACTAAAATAACATAGTTTATCAAACTGTTGACTGTACTATCCTATGTGTATTTGTCATTTTGTTGGCAACAGCTACTCAGCCTGTGAATTTTGATTACTAGATAATGTTGCATAAGCCAGTCCTTCAACTTGCAAACTACATTTTTCCAAAACCAGGGCACAATATGAAGAGATTGTTGACTACTGACACCACTCTAGGGACTCTGCCTGTGTGAGTTCCTCAAGTTAACTGATGGCGAGCAACAAGCAATATATAAATGCAGATTTCTTTGCAACCAAGAGGATCAGTTCATGCAACCACACTAGAGTTGAAGCCAGATGTTCGCATTGGCTGTCTACAATTGGGTATTCTAATGGCCGAGTAAGAGTTCAACCTATCCATTTAAAAGGAGACCATCTGAACAGTTTTACAGCACATGATACTTTGCCATATAAGGTGTTCATCCCAAGATTACATGATACAATACTACTATAACCCATTTACAAAAAAGCGGACAACAAAATCATATCCAAGCCAATTAAACCACAATCCAATTACTGGGATCATATATGAATCGATAATTTTTAGCATATGTATGTATGTATTTAAGTGTGTGTATAAATCAAGAATAACGACAGTTAAGCTAACCAGATGCATAGATTAGAGCAAAAACAGAAAAGACAAATGTGAGACGCACATTTTTTTCATTTGCCATAAAATACACTTTATGGTACAACGTTAGTAAAACAATGATGCACCAACCATGACAAGAACCCTTACAATTCTCTATAAATGCCTATCTCAAGTCAACATAAGATCATTGCCTCCAAGGTGAGGGCGAAGGCAAACACGAACCTCATGTTCTTCTGGCCCAACACGGAGTTTTGGAACCATAATCTCGAGCACAGATCCTGGCCCATCGTAATAAGCTTCTATGTTAGCATCTTCAGGAATGCGGGTGGACAGCGGGATTTCTCTAACAAACTCTCCTGGAGGACAGTGCTCAGAGGATGGATCTGTAAGCCTGAAAGTCCGGTCATGTCTCTTAATGAATGGCATGCGAGATGTGCTCGTACAAGATACCTTAATGATTCCATGAGTAAGAGTATTCCTCCACGAAACTTTCACCCTTTGAAGATCCACAAAGGGTAAGCTGATAATGATCAAATAACCTACATCATCCTCATAGATTGTTTTTGCAGCTGTAACAGGCCCATAAACGTTCTTCATTACACCACTGAAGTGGTTCGTCCACCGCGATTCATTTGGGTGGATTTCCATATCTGGGATTCGATCAGATGGAGGATTAACAGCCAAGTAGCAATCGTCGTCATTCCCATGTGGGAAATATTCCTTCCTCCTCTTACTGCTGGGAGATAGGTCCATTCCATTTCCATCTGAATTGTTGTTGTTAGATGGCTGGGTAGACAAATTCAGCCCAGATCCATTCAGCAGTTTCTTTGCATGGGAATTGGTAGCACTCTTTATTGGAGGAGGTGGCCTCTCAAGCTCAAAATCTGTATTTGGAAGGTTTCTCCATGAACTAAAATCACCTGCTTCCAAAGGAATTGTGAAGTTCATGTCCCTTCCAGTCAGTTCCACCCACCTCTTACGCTCTTCCTCATCAAGACCCATGAGATTAGGCGCTCGAACAAGCTCAATCCCATGTACACATTGGGGATTTGAAAGACCCCTATAGTGCTTCCGTTGCATCCTGTGAGATCGGACAAAGCCCTTGTCAACACTAAACGGAAAGGGACGCTCCCCTTGGCGGGAATGCCCATTCATGTAACTCCGTAGCTGCATCTTACCCAGCGCATTCTCAGGCCTCTCCTTGAAAACCCACATGTACATGTTCTCCATGTCATGCTGAACCATGAAAACATCAAGCTTGAGATCAGATTTCTCAAACCCAGAAACCCCATCACTGTCCCGGATAATTTTGGCCTTTGATTTCTCATTCAAAGCAGCCTTGAAGTAAAAACTGAAGAAAAACCAAGCACCCCAGATGCTGTCTATCCGCTTGGCGCATTTCCTTCCAACCTTGGGGATCGTAAGTAAACTCTCAGTCTCGTAAACCTGTGGACCAAGGCCAACATCTAGAATATCACACGGGTCTGAATTCCATGACGGTGGAGGTGGGCTGCGCTCGGCTGACAGGGGCAAATTGATATCGGGGGGACGGGAAAGTATGATTTGCCGATTCATCTCCAAATCCAATTCGTCGTGAGAGGAGGCACTGGAATCCATGGACAAGAGCGTGGATGGGTGATGATTCTCCATTGACAGGGCTGTGAGGAGAGAATCTCCCATTTCAGCTGAACGACTCCTGGGTGGGTATTGTTGCTGGTGGATTGAATATTGCCATTTCCCAAAAACAATTCAAGAAAATAACCTTATAAACACCTTCATCATATCAATCCCCACTATATCTCCCCTCCATCAAAACCCTAGATTTATCAATCAGATAACAAATTCCTCACACACCCACATCAAATATTCAATACAGTAAAACAAGGTTAAATAACCCCAATAAATAAAATACAAAAAGAACTAAAATTTCTGAAGGAGATGAAAGAGAGAAAGATCAATAAGAAGAAATGATGGTATCTAGTTTATAAAATATCTATATATATATATATATAAATCTCTTCAATCTCTACCTATGGAGAGAGAGAAAGAGATTTCTAAAACGCTATAGGAAGACTATGTCTAACCCTATCCCAAGAGGAATCTCCTGAATTCCTCCAAATCCAGGTGGGAGACACTGAATCAAAACCATTAAATCCATAAAAACAAAATTTTATCCAAAACGAGCTTAAAAAGAAAAAGAAAAAAAAATCTAAGGACCCAGAAAGAAGAAAATTGAAGGGAGATCTTGAAAGAGATTACCTTTTGGGATAATCATCGGGGAAGCGGAAGCAAGAGGGACCTCCAGAGGCGACCATGATGCTCATCTCCAGCATATCATCAACTACCATGTTTCTTTTTCCCAAATAATCCAATTTTTATTCGATTTTCTATTTTGTTTTTTTGTTTGGGTCCAAAAAATTACAGAGACAGAGAGAGTGAGAGTTGAGATTGAGGGCTACTTAGATTAGATAGACAGATTTGGGGGTATATGACTTTGAGAAATGAGAACGAGAGTAGGAAGAGAAATCAGAGTCGTGTGGACGCGTCTCGTTATAAAGAGAGAAGAGAAAGGTGTGGTGGGTTAAAGCCCACACTAGATGTCACCCATTGGGGCTACCGTTAGCGCCGTGACGGTGTGCGCTTTTTGGATTGTGAATTTGTGAATTTGTGAATTTGTGAATCTACCATTTCTCATTCCATTCTGAGTTTATGACTCAATGTCATACTAAATGCTGTGGACCTTGTATTGTATATCTATCACAATGTCAAGTGTGTTATTTCGTATTGGAAAATTATAATTTTGTGTAAATTTACAACGATTTTGGGTGTTATTTTTTTTATTTTTTATCGCTAATTGGTTTTATTTTTTTTATGTTAGATGCTCTATTTTCATTTATAATAATAGAGTAATTTCATTTATATGTTTTAAGTTGAGTGACCATATGTGCTCTACATCACCTAAGAGATGTGAAATTATAGAGTGTGTTATCCTAAAAATTATAGTCTTGTACCTCTTTTCTTATTATCAATTGAATTTAAATTGAATATTTCAATTTCCTTCTTATGCTATTGTTCAACCATTTTACATTTACATACCACCATTTCCTTTACATTTAAAAAGTTGATATTTCAATGGTAGAGCACTTATCACTTACAATAAGAGTTTGATTCTAATCTGCTTAGATAGTAACCATTTTATATAATAGTATGAGCTCATTGAATTGTATTTGTTTTTGATATTAAAAGTGTTATATATATATTTTTATAATAACTAGAAAATTAGGCCGATGACCTAAAAGAATGAGAGCAGTTTTGCTCACTTCCCATCTAAAATGTTGTTATGTGTTTAAAAAATTAACCATGAGTTAATTTATTGTATTTAATTATTTATGATGTTATAATGATGAGAGAGAAAAATAATTTGACAACTCTTTTCTACTTTTATCCTTATTTTTTATTACTCAACTTTTTTCCACTTTTTTATTACCTATTAATTTTTCTTTTTCTTTTATTTAATTATTTCTAATATTTTTGCTTATTTTGTTTTTTTCTCTTCTCCAATACACCNCCCGATTTTTTTATTAAAGAAAGCATCTTTTTGTTTTGCCGAGGGTTAAATACAAAAATGGTTTATAAACTTTACAGTAAATCTCAATTTGATCTACCAATTTTTCAAGTTATACCAAAACAGTACAAACGTTAACTTTCATCGAAAAATTTAACGGAAATTGATTATGTGTAAAATAAGTGACCACATTTTTAAAGGCATTTCAGTTTGTTCTTCACATTTTGATGTGACCAATTCTATTAATTTTCATATAGAAGTTAACGTTTGTACTACTTTGGTACAACTTGAAAAATTCGTGGATCAAATTGACACATTTTTATAATTAGTGAACCAAATTGAGAATCAACGTAAAGTTCGTAAACCATTTTTGTATCTAACCCTTTTGTTAAAAAAGAATTGATATATCACACCATGATGGCCGGCATGATTATCACCTTTTTTTTTTCTAGAGCAGTTTTGCTCACCTCCTTTAACTCAGGTGTATGCTTACCTCTCATCTAAAATGCTGTCATGTGTTTAAAAAATTAACTATGAGTTAATTTATTATATTTAATTATTTCTGATGTTATAATGATGAAAGAGAAAAATAATTTAACAACTCTTTTCTATTTTATCCTTATCTTTTATTACTCAACTTTTTTCTACTTTTTTATTACCTATTAATTTTTCTTTTCTTTTTTATTTAATTATTTCTAATAATTTTTGCTTCTTTTGTTTTTTTGCTCTTCTCCAGTACGCCTCTAGTATCCAAAAAACCACATGCATTTAATAATTTTTGCTTCTTTTTTTTTTTTGGCTCTTCTCTAATATGCCTCCAGTACCCAAAATACCACATCCATTTTTTTGGGGTTTTCTCATGTATACACCTTTTATCTACTTTTTTAATTAATTAAAAAAATATTCCAACAACACTTTTTTTTTTTTGCCTAAGAATTCTTCTTTCTTGTCTCATACATGACCTTTTCAGATCAAACAAATTCGTAGGTCAATTCAAAGTGTTGCAGCATTTAAAGAAAGAAGAATAGTTGCAACGACATAATTATTATTATTTTTTAACTCATGTAACTTTTTAATTGAATTTTCTATGCATGTAAATGAGTTGTTTTAGATTTTTGTTTGACCAACATTTTAGATTAAACTTTGCAAACAAGTTTTTTGTTCGAATTGCAAATGTGTTGGTAGAATATTTTTTTTTAATTAATTAAAAAATAAAAATAAATGTGTATACAGGAGAAGACCCAAAAAAATGAATGTGGTTTTTTGATACTAGAGGCATACTGGAGAAGAGCAAAAAAAACAAAAGAAGTAAAAATTATTAGAAATAATTAAATAAAAGAGAAAAGAGAAATTAACGGGTGATAAAAAAAGTTGAGTAATAAAAAATAAGGGTAAAACAAGAAAAGAGTTGTCAAATTATTTTTCTCTCTCGTCAATATAATATCAGAAATAATTAAATACAATAGATTAACTTAGGATTAGTTTTTTAAACACATGACATCATTTTAAATGAGAAGTAAGCATACACCTGAGTCAAACTATGTGAGCAAAACTGCTCTCTAAAAGAAGGGCTTGATTTCAAAATAACTAGCAAGTTAACTATTACAATGATAACTCTTTGTTTTAAACAATTTACATTTACCTTTAATTTTAGTAAAAATTGTTAATTATGACAGAACTATTTCTTACTAAATTAAAACTATATATAGTAACAATAGGACAAGTTATTTACGTTCAAATCACATCATCTCTATTATCCACTCCGATTTTTGAAGGTAAAGGTTGAGTGTCTATATATATGTAAATTGTATACACTCTTGTTTTTATTATTATTATATTATTAACAGTCATTTATCAGATTTAAATTTATAATCTCTTCTTATGAAAAAAGACTTGAGTGTCATCATTAGACCATATGGTCATTGACTATTGCATATATATATATATATATATATATATACCCTTTAATTATAGATAGTGTTATCATGGAACAAAAAGATGCATAATTTAGTGGCTTCATGAAGGAATTATCAAACATCATAGATGATTGAATACTTTTCTTGGAATTCATTGACAAATTCAAGATTGAATTTTGCTGAGTTGCATACCAGTTTCTCATTCAACTTATGGCCTTTAAAGAACGCATGAAACAACATACACTACAACATGAATGTTTTTTAGTGACAAATTCTTCAAATATGAAAGCACTAGTGCATATCAATCCCGAAAGTAAAAACTATGAAAAAAAATTTGTCACAAACATATTTGAAAATGAAATATGCATGCGTTGTAAAAATTCGTCGCCCCTTAATCTAAGAAGATCGAATGAGGGTTTCGTGCCTGAAAGCGATAACAGCTTACAAAACTTTCCACAACTTAAGAAACCATTTCGTCACTAATACATTTGTATTGATGATGACTCTTAATTATTACCCAAACTCACAGGATTTTCCTCCAAATTTGTTTGATGCAAGAACAATAGGCAGCAAAAATCAGGACGCGCCAGAGAAACTGCTTTTTGCGACAAGAGCTGTCGTGGCCATATTGTGAATTGTCTCTAAAAACTGGCACTACCATATTGTTAATAAATGTCTCTTATAGTCATCAAATTAATAAACCCAATACTCTCTAGAAAAGGATGAACACCCACCGTGCAATACCATCAAATATGATGATTAGTTTGAATGTAAATAGAAAACAAAATTGTTGGATTGATTGATTGAATGGACTTTTAAAGAGTTCCCAAATCCCACCCACTTTATTTTTCTGAATATGATGAAAATCATATCTACAAGCTCATGAAAACTGTGGTTGGCTGGAGCTGCTCTCCTTATTATTAAAGCTCAAAGAAGAAAGTGTTTGTCCACCAGTCCACCAGTCCACTCTCTCTTTTGTCTTTAATGGTGGGTGTGGCTATCAGCTAGTACCAGTCGTATCATATATCATGAGGAACCTCCCCGCACTGCCCAAACCCTAGAAATCCATATCCTTCCCACCAATCAAAAGTGGGTCTGCTTTTTTTAATTTTTATATAATGTTTGTTTGTTGTTGTGGTGGATATTTGATTTCATTTCTCAACTTTTGTTGGGGTTCATGTAACAAATTAAACATCACCGATCTCTGTATTGCACATTATAAAATGAGAGGCCATCAATGACTAAGCCCCATGTGAACAAGGTTTGCTTCAATTATTACCATATAAAATTACACATGATTTTCTTAGTTTCTGCTTATTTAATTAATTTGTTACTATAAACTAATTAACCTTAATGCGTACCATATGGTATAAAACTAATCCATAATTGGTTTTGTCTCACATGTGCAATAATGGCTTCATGGCCCATTAAGTGTAAAGCTATTGCTGACAACAGAGTTTCCTCATATGCTTGCTACATAAAATTATAATTAATACCCCTCTGTTTTTTTTGTCGCAAATTTCTATACTCACATCCAATTATTATACAAACCATCTGATTTTTCATTTTTCTTTTTGCTTTCTTGTTTGGAGACAAAAACAGAGCGCAAGCCAATACATCGGTTGGGCAAGGGAAATAATGGAAGGCTTAATTATTAATAATAAAGAACACCACATATGTAGTCACCCCCTAATTAAATAACGTTTAGCTAACCCTTTATAGAGAGAGCTAGATCAATTCTCCAATAAGCATAAGCAGCGTGCTATAAATGAGTAGTGCTAAGAATTTTTAATTTGTGTACCCAAAATAATGTGGTGTATATATATATATATATAAATATTCACTTACCAGATATCTAACCAACATGAATTTTAATTCTCTCTTTAATTATCTTCTTTTGGGTGGTCTATAGACTTTCATTAAGGCTCAAGGCCAAAAGAGCTACCATCATTTGGAATGGCATCGAAACAACCAGGAGAAAAATCCTCCTTTCAATATAAATTTAGATTTTCTCCTTTATCTTATTTTTACTTGTTTCAATCATAACTATGTAATATAAATATAAAAATTTATGTAACTCAATTCTCACCCAAAAAATGTTACGAATATATTTCATTTTCTGTCCCTTACTATTTAGTACTAAATATATGACTAAAATTAAAAGTCAAGTAAAAACAAATAGATGATGTAAATGCATCTAACATAATTTGTTAAATTACGAAAACTAAAATGCACATTCAAACATGATTATTTCGATCCATTCACAATTTGACAACTTACAAGATGAGAGAGTATGATAAAATATAAAAATGATCATGTATACATAGTGTTATCATTTAATTTAGGCATAAATTTAATTTAGACACATAACTATATATGTTATTTTAATGAAGTCCACGAATTTTCAAATATTTTAAATATATACATGATTTATTAGGTAAATTGAAAAATGAAATTCCGTCCATCAATTTATTGAGAGATCAGTTAAATATCAGCTTGGCTTTTGCTAACGGTGATTAATTGGCGACGTGGCACCAACTCAGCATACATTTCCCGCCAAATAAGCAACACATGTCCACTTGACACGAGCTCACACATCCATCACCTCTTTTCCGCTCGTCGAACGCTCTCCTGACCATTTAGTCTCCCAAAAACATCACGTTTTCCTCCAAATTCAAATATAAATCCCTCATTTGTGTTCAACGAGCGAGAAAGAGATGATGAGTTTGTGGATCCGTGTCAGGGGTTAGGTGGACCTGTGTCGCTCATTTGACGAGAAATAAGCGACACGGGTCCACCTAACTCCTGACACGAGCTCACAAACTCTCTCTCTCTATTATTATTATTAAATTGTGGGTCTGTGTCGCTCATTTGGCGGGAAAATGTTTACTGAGATAGCGCCACATCGCCAAGTAATCCCGGTCAGCAAAAGCCAAGCTGTTATTTAACTGATCTCTCAACGAATCAATGGATATAAATTTATTTTTCAATTTAGATAATAGATCGAGTATTTGAAATATTTTAAAGTTCATAGACCCCGTTAAAATAGCTTATATAGTTATATATCTAAATTAAATTTATGTCTTTAATTTAAGTTAACGTTTATGTAACTCTCAATTAATCTTTAGCGGATTGGTTGGAAATGGGAAAAGTAAGTGCACTCTCGTTAGGATAAACACTTTCCAGGCACTGAGTCAATTTTTAAATTGAAAAAAAATAGAAGCATAAAAAGCCAGAAAATCTTTAAATATTCAAAGGGGGGATGAAACTGAAGCTTAGGAATCTTCAGTTTTTTCCACTTACACAAACAAAAGTGAAAAATTTGTTTATTTAATCATTAAAGTACAGATTAAGGTCCCTGATCAGATATCACCTATGCGCGCTCAGGTGTGTTCTGTTTGGGTAATACTTACCGGCCTATATATAGTTCCTTTTTTTTTGAGACACGTACGAGGAAAATGGGGAGCCGGCCCACGTGCTGCTTTCATTGATTATTTTTTCTACAATTAGAGGCTGGCCTCTCGCTTATCATAATCGGAAAAATAATGTTTTCATAATCATTATTATGTGTGTAGTCCGACCCCATAAAAATTAAAATATAGAGTTGAGTGTTCTATTTATTTTTTAAAAAAATTAAAATTTTACTTAAAATAATAAACATGTCTCATAGATTCTTTTAGATTCTTTAAAATTCTTTTAGATTCACCTGACCCGGTCCTTACTGCAAGTCTGCACTGATAATAAAGTCATAAACAACAACCCCTTAGTTGTAGTAGCCTAGTAGCTAGGTAGGCAAAATAAAATGAGCTAGGTTTTGGGCTATGACACGCGTCAACATGGGTGGGACTCTAGGCCATTTTGATCCTAAAAAGCCGGTTCAGCCGAATTAATTACTACAAATAAATAAGGTACATGATTTTAATAACGAAAAATTAAAAATTAGATTGGGTATAATTTAATCATTGTCAGCGAATTTAAAAGAGAGTTACTATTTACATACTCTTTTTTTTTTTTTTGTACACCTTTAATCACTTAATTAATAAATTTATCCTAAAGTTCCATTGTGAAAAGACCTAAAGACCATCTTCTTCATTCTTCAGCCTTTTCATTTACACACCCTCTCCACCGAGCCCTCACATCGCCGACCACCTCCTAACAAGTAGAGACAACCGGCAAGCTTCATTCGACGACGCAGACCCCCACCCTCCTTCCACCAAGCGTTCAGGCGCCCCACAAGTTGCGAAACCAGCTCGGAAAAGGCCCCCGCTCCTCTGTCTCTGCCTGGTCTGATCAACCACCCTGACCACACACTTCATCTATGTCTCTCTTCTTCCCTCTCTTCTATCTCCCTTTCTCTGTCTCTATTTTCTTTGATCGATCACCTTGACCCCAAGCCCAGCCTTTCTAGCTCCTCTCCTATCTCCGACGTCTCTATCATCTTTTTGGCTTCCCTTTCCTTTCTCATGCGTGTCTGCCTAAAAAAACAGATTATGGTGTGGCTGCGGGTACGGGTGTGGTTGCCTAACTGAGATAGTGGATTCGAGAGAGAGAAGAGTGAGGAGAGACAGGGGGTTCAGGTGTGGCTGCGGGGTGGGGAGTTGATAAGCCAGAGAGAAATGGAGGGAGGAGAGCGAAGGAAAAAAAGAGAGATGGGATTGGGTGTGCTGCGCGGTGGTGCAAGTAGCTGGGGTGGGATGTGTGGTGTGTTTGGTGATTTTGAGTGGAGGTGTGTAT
Source organism: Dryas drummondii (assembly GCA_003254865.1). Taxonomy (NCBI): domain Eukaryota; kingdom Viridiplantae; phylum Streptophyta; class Magnoliopsida; order Rosales; family Rosaceae; genus Dryas; species Dryas drummondii. The sequence goes on along the minus strand of QANW01001165.1, from coordinate 318,659 downwards.
TGTTTGGATGTTGGGTGGGGTGTGTGGAGTTTGAGGTGTGTAATGAGAAATTTGGTAAGAGGGTGAGATGATTAATTTTGGGTATTTTGGTAATGGGAATAGTGTATTAAAGATAAATTTTAAATTTTAAAAAAGAGTATGAAGTGTGTAAGAAAAAAATGTGTGCAAAAAGAAAAAAAAAGAGTGTGCAAATAGTAGCTCTCATTCAAAAATTTTGTAGACAAAGCCAATCATTAATTCCTTTGGTTACATTAAAAGGAAATTGAATGATAAATTTAGTTTAATCCTAATCAATATTTCACATATTCTCACACTTAGGCCAATTTCAAGAGTTTAGTTGCATCTTAATTTTGTTGGTCACGTAGTTATTTATGGTGCATTTAAGCTGCCGAGTCAGCAATGTCGGCAATGACAAATAGTAACATGTGAAGTGGCAAACTAAAGAAGCATGCAATGAGGCAAGTTAAGGCGATATATTGGCATGGCATTTGGAAGCGTATTGCAGGATGACAGAATAAATAAAACAAATGAAGGGTAAAATATAAAATATAAAATATCTAGTAATATACTAATATCTTTATTAAAAAAAAAGGGTTTAAAATCTGTGTAGTGATTAAATTAAATAAGTCAATAATTGAGAGAAGTAGACAATCCGTATGTACTGTGGTCTGTGGAAATGTTGAAAACGACGCGTAAGAGATATCTAAAGAGGGGATTGGTGGCATTTGGGATCCGACTCGACTCCACGGATCTAAAAGTAGGCAAAGTCTTTTACATGGAAAAGGAGCAGCATCTCAATTATTAGTTGAACCATCTTCATTCTTCATTCTTGAGTTGGTACGTTGGAATCAAATCTTTTAGCTAGTCAAATTTATCATGATGCATTAGAGCTTAATTGGTTGGACCAATAGGAATCTGCCAAGTTGTCATTTGATTTTGATGCTTTAAGTGGCAAAGACTAGTGCAACAAATGTCAAACAATCTTTTCTTGTTTATTCAATTGATTCTTCTCTCTTCCAAAGTGCTTCGGCAACATTCACATGTGAGGGAATAGGATTAGAGGAGGTGCTTATCTAAGCAAATAGGAACTGGTGGTGTCTTTATTGCTAGACAACAATCACTGTACATAAAAACTTAGAACCCTTCTTTTGCATCCCTAGGAAGCTTGAAAAGTATTGATAATGTAAGAGAGAGCAACATTAGCAGTGCCTTGAGTATGTCTTGGATTGCTTCTATTTGCACTATAAGAAAAATAGTTAACCTCATTGTTGCATGTGTTGAAAGGGAGTTGATGCCCTAGTGCAAAAAATATCTCCAATATAAGTGGTAGGTAGCAGCAACCAATGAAAATGCATCTAGTGTGGACCCCAGGGAATATGCAATAAGATGACCCATCATCCAAAGGAATCTCCATGGTCCCATGTCAACAGATTAATTTTTGCAATCCTTAACTTCTGTTATATATATTTGCAATGTGCATATGGTTTGGCCACCAACCCACTAACCCCTAATACAACTGCCAGCTCTTGAATTGGTCTATAATTTCATATTATGTTTCCAGTATTGGATCACTACATTCTTTAAATAAATTAAATCATTTAAAGAATTGGGCTTTAAATTATGTTCCAGAATTGGGCTTCTTGACAAGAAGACCCATCTTCTAACGTTGACTTTCTACACTGTCAACAGTGTTGACTGCTAGCTTGTTGTTCATGAATTGGCAAGTACCATTAACCTGGATCAATAATCTTCCTGCACCAAATTTCTAATTAACAAAGCCAATAATTTGTTTTTTAATTCTAGAACAACTTCGTATCGCCTACGTCTAAAATTCATAGTAAAGCCTTTGTTTTGTCACCATTGTACAAGACAATAGCGTAAGCCTCAAGTCACCTACCAATCAACGCCAATATAACTTGATGATCTGCCACTACAACCTCTAACCCTAACCCTCTTTTTCCCTCTCTCTCTCTCTCTCTCTCTCTCTCTCTCCCCACCATGGACGGATCACAGCAACACCGGAGACTTGAATTCAGTCCAATCCTCATAGGCCTTATGGGGGTCGCCGCGGGAGCCATCATTGTGGCGACCTACCATTGCCTCGTCAACAGCTGTTGCTGCACCCAAAGCCGCATACAAAACGCCGTGGCACAACAAAGTGAACAACAAGGGGTTCAAATTATGAACCAACAGAATTCGGCGGCGCAGTTGATGCCGATGTTCAGGTACGGGAGAGAGTGCAAAGAGGGATTGTGCGCGGTGTGCTTGTGCGAGTTCAAAGATGGGGAGACGATTCGGGTGTTGCCTGAATGCATGCACTTGTTTCATGTGGGCTGCATTGATGTGTGGCTTCACTCACACTCTAATTGCCCGCTTTGTCGCACTCATGTTATGCCTCCTCCCCAACAACAACAACAACACCACGTTGTGTTAGCGATGCCAACTTTTACGAGTTAAGCTGTTTAGTTGGGCATTACTCAAGTTAGCACGTGCTTTGCTGAATTAAGGAAAAATTGGACCTATCGTGTAAATGTTTGGTCAATTGTATGAATTATTGTGATGAGGCCTTGAGGGTATATATAACTCAGAAATCAACTATACTCTCATAATTCATTTTTAGATCCCTTAAATAGTCTTTTATACAAAAAATCAATCAAATTAATTATGTAATTGTTGTCAAATTAATAAACATAGGATGAATTTAATAGTTACCAAAATTATATGTTTATTTGATAATAATTACATAATTCAATAATTTTTTATTTGATTAATCTTTTGTAGAAATAATTTTTAAATAGTGATCTAAAAATGTAATAAGATTACATTGACAAATGAGAATGAGAAGAAAAAAAGTTGAAGGAGAAGATAGCCAACATTTCTCTCTGTCTAGATCATTTGATTCTCTCCCGATTAGTTGGGCACCAAGATGATTTACTTCATCGGCAAGGTCTCTGGTTTAAGTCCAGGATGGTCTAGCTAGCTGCGCTAAGGAAAAGAACAGAAGAAGCATTTGACTCCTTCATGCACCCTCATCCTAATCAGCAGTCGTTTAGAGTTTTGTTTCTTGTTCATCATTTTATTGCAAAATGGCGCAGTGAGAAGGTACAGATCGACATGACTCTAGGTCTAGGCCACTACAGAATCTGCAATGCAACCGGGCCATGCCTACGGGCCCAGCTTCACCCTAGCTGGGCTGGATTTACTCGACTTACCCAACCCGAGGTCCAAATCACTAACAAGTTCCTGCCAGTAGGACCAAAACAAATCTGCTGTAATCTACCGACATACTCAACATCTCAATCTCATCCCGAAAAAAATCTTCATGCAAATATATTTTTAACCACTCAAATTTAGATCAATTTACCTTTGCGTTATTATGTAATACAATATTTGTACCATAAACAAACTTCTGATAATTATAACGATAGCATTTAGTCATTTACAAGACATTACATGTTAAACAAATCTAACCTAAATATAATAGTGAACAAATGAACACATCAACACCTACCTATGATCAAAAAATTGTTTACAAATTAAATTAATACGGATGGATGTTTCTACATTGTACAATTATTCCATGATGAGAATAACTGCAGTAAAACATGTAGCCATATCTATCTTTGATATTACTAAAAACTTGTCCTGGAACCCCACATATTCCCCTTCAATAATTGCTCCCACACAAATCCAAAGAAAAACACAACACACTCTCACACTCGCTCCCATTTACACAAAACTCCGACCTTCGTCTCCCAACTCCACCAAAAACTCAAATAAATAAAATTCCAAAACCTCACCTTTTTTTCTCACTCTCTCTCTCTCTCTCTCTCTTCTATCATGGAGAGCGCACCGACCATCCTAAACAAACCGCCCCCTCCCTTCCCAGCGCCGCCGCGAAGCGTAGACTTCTCCGCCCTCGAATTCATCCTCGGCCTCATCGCCGTCATCACCATCCCCGCCCTCATCTACGCCTTCTTCTTCGCCATCAAGTGTCCTCCCAACCCCTTCCGCCGCCATAACCGCCACCGCACCGACCCGACCCGGACTGAACCCGAGCCCCAGAACCGCCCCGAGGCGATGTCGGACCTCAAGTACCAGAAAGAGACCCACGTGAAGGACATCGGGACGGAGTGCCCTGTGTGCCTCTCTGTCTTCGCCGACGGCGAAGAGGTGCGGCAGCTGAGCGCGTGCAAGCACTCCTTCCACGCTTCTTGTATTAACATGTGGTTTAAGGAGCACTCCAACTGCCCCATTTGTCGAGCTTCCGTCGCTGTCGAACGGACTAGTAGTAATAATAGAGTTGCGGCGGCGACCGGAGATCGCGATGATCTGCAACAAGGTTTGCCTGACGCTTCCAATTTGGTTTGACACTAAATTTTTGGGTTTTTTTTATTTTATTTTATTTTATAGTGTTGGGTTTTGCTGGAAGAAGATGATGATGATGATGACAACATGTGGGAGCAGCTAGAAATATATTGCTTAATTCTTTTTTGCTTTTTCAAGTTTCGATATTACTCGCCGACAACAAATTAAGTTGTGTAGCTAGTTAGTTTGGTTAGCTTAATTTTTACTGGAGATCAAAACTCAAAAGGGTTTAAGAAATTAATGCTATAAATTGTAGTAATTAATTTATGATTCATTTTCAATTCTCACAGTTTTAATTTTATAAAATTGAAGGTTGTTTGAGCTCAATTATAACTGTTAGGCATGTGAAAATCGGGAGAAGAAAAATTGGAGAAAAAAAAAAAAAACCAGTGGAGTTGAGCGAAGTGATTTGTGACAAGTGGATCATATACATGCAGCAGCCCTTTTTGGTTTTTTGTCCCGTTAATATTTTTAATATTGCCATGTATTTTTGGTTAATTATAAATGTAGCCCCTGTGTTTCTTTAATGGCAATCATAGCATCAAATTTAATTTCGAATTAGCCCTTGTGATTAAAGAAATATAAAGTTTTTGCCCTCTTTTTGGTTTTTAAGTAGTTCTGTCCTTCATTTCAATTAAGGATTTGGTGCATACGTACGCGTTATATATTTTCCGGTTGTTTTTTCGCTTGAGTAGTGTGTGTGACTGTGTGTAGTGGAGTGGTTAAGTCATGATGTTTTCTTTAGAAGGGTGTGAGTTCATACAACACGTAATATGAATCATATGATAATGTTGCTTTGTAATTTAATAATTTTGACCAAAAAAAAAATATATATTAATTGAAAAGAAACGAAATTCGTTTCTTGCTTGAACAACAGAAGTCTAAGTGTGCACGTCAACCCAGTCGATGTTTAATGTTTGATTAGATGGTGCCACCTAGCTAGTTGGTTGTCACATACTCACGTGCATATTTCTTCATTGATCCAGTAATGAAATTAATGATAATTAACGACTTCATTGTGTATAGCTGTGTAACTAATTAGGTGGATATATAATCTTGCAGTGGAGATAAACGTGTATGTTTATGGGTTTATTTTTTTAATGATATTGAATGGAAAGTACATAGATAGAAGTTTTCTTATCTTGCAGCATTGTGAGTATATTGAAAACAAGTATATATTTATAATTTATTAATATTATATCTATACTATAAATATTTTGTTCGCTCGTATTATAACACATTAGTCACATCAAATTTTTTTTCCAAAACAATAAACTTGTATCATTAATGCTTATTTGGGTAACTCCATGTATAAATATATATATATTCTGTATACATATGGAGGTGTCAATTATTGTAAATTGTTTATGCATGGTTCACGTGCACCCTGTACTAGTTTGGTTAGCTTGGGAAGCCAAATGATTCAGTTATTTTAATTAGGGAGGAAATTTCCATTGTCACAAATCAACATGAGTCATGAACTCATGATCAGATATGGCCCATTTCGTGGCAAGATCTTTTTCCAGTATTGTCTTATTAATTTGTGTTCTCAGCACAAAGACTTTGCCCTTTGACGCATTCAGGCGGTCATCTGTGTACCAATAAATTAAATAAACCTTCAAATTGAAGTGTAGGCAAGGTTTAGAATTTAAATACTTATACATGTACACACGAGTTTAGTTATAAAGGACACAATGGTCAAAGTCTTGCCTAAAACTTTGGCTGGCCGGGTCGTTACACTTGGTTATGAAGTAGCTAGAAACCTATAGGATTAATTTGGATCATTTCCTAATTAAGCTGTTGCAAATCTCTTAACCTTGATAAGCTTTTTATTATAAGATATCATCTAACTTTGTGCTGTAACTTCAAATAAAATAATTAGAAAAAAAAAGGTGAGAAAACAAACAGTTCTGACTGCCTTTTTTTTGCCTTTTTTGAATGTTCGTCTCCTCCAAAACTATTTCCTTGTCTGCCATGGTTTTTCTTCTATAACTTTATAGTTTGTGAGACAAAAAACTGTGGACAATATATGGGTGATTCTCTCCTTATAATTACCAATTTATATTTTGTATTGTGTACAATATATTTTTATTTTTCTGTTGTACGTCTTGGTTGTTTGGTTGATCTTCCAACTCTTTGGCCATTTTCTTGTTTGGCTTTGATTGCCCTTTTAGAGAGAGAGGCACCTAGCTTGTTTGCCATGGTGACCATATCACCATATGCTTTCAATCCGATCATCTATTTTTGCTATGAATCATGATGCAGAGCACACTATTTTTGCTACATAGAGAGAAAGGGGGAGAGACAGAGAGAGATCTGAGAGTTATTAAGCAAAGTGTCTGTGGCCAACCTAGCTATATAAAAATAACTGAGAGATAGAGATTACAGATAACAGAGAAACCATGACCTACCAAGGGTTGGTTTTGCAGGAGACGGCACCATTAGAAACAAGAAGCCGCTCACCCAAGTCAACTCATGTTTCTTTTTCCTCAAGATAAATTCATGTTTTACAAATTAAAATGAAAGATAAAAGTCTTTAATTATTATAGGCTATAAAATCTTAAAATATTGTTACTATGGTATCTTATAATAAAAAACATAATAAAATTAGAAGATTAGCTCGTTTAAGAGAGGATTCAAATCCTTAGCGTTATACTTAGGAAGGAATAATTACCACTCCGATCGCAGGATATGCAAGGTATGTACATGTCTCACCTAGCTAATACATAAAGAATTAAGGAAGGTCCATTCCTATGGGGAACCCATATCGAAAAGCTTCTGAAACCAACCAAGAGAAGAAAGAATGATTCTATTACAATTGGTAAAGTTTTGTGGAAATATTCTTTGTCAAAGACATGCAAATGGAGACAAAAGGAGGAAATTAAGATGCCCATATAGCTAACCAGATCACGTACAACATAATCAATAAAATATTATATATATATATAGTTATATACATGTCTTAATTTCAGAAACCTAGCTATAGCTAATTCAAACAGAAACATCCAACGCATGGACACCAAGGTTTATGAATCTTTCGAACCCTTTTGCAAATGGCAAAGAGAGGAAACCAAAGACACTCTAAGAGTTCATCTTCAAGGTAATATATATTCAACTAGCATAAAAATCAAATCCAATGTCAGTTCAAGTTTTCATTAGGGTTTGAAAGTAGGATTTAAATAGTTTTCAATTTTCCTTTTAATTTTTTTGTAGGCTTTCGACGGGACAATATAAAAGTTTATGCAGGTTGCAACAAAATATCAATCTATGGAGAAAGTGAGCTTCCTATGAAAGGAGCACCCACAATATTGAAGCCCTTTCACAAAGAAGTACAACTCCCTGCAAAAGTCGACTATGAGTTGTGCAATATCCAAACAAAATTTGAAGGAGGTGTGTTTTCTATAATTGTGCCTAAGAAGGTTCATAAATCAGCCACCATAGCAGATCGACTTGGCCTCAACAAATTAGTCTCATGGTTGAATATTAGTGAAAGGACTGCTGTGGAAGTCGTAGCAGCAGTTTCTATAGGTTTGGCTCTTGGGGTTGGGGCATATACAACATACAAGTTAATATTACCACTCTTGTATCATTCTCAAAACTAAACCCTTTTCATGTATATATGCTGCTTTCAGCCTTTGAAATTGTAATTTTATATATGATGGCAATAAGTGGAGAAATGTGTTAAATCCACATTATTACTAAGAGTATATAGTCTTGTATGCGCTTATTACATTATACAATAAATTTAATAATTGATTTAAACCTCTAGTTATTATAGTAATTACTTACGTATTAATATCCCAATTTGGCAATTTCTATACCCAACCACTCACTTTCATCTAACATATTCACTTTATCTCTTTATATTATAACTTACATCACACTGCACATGCATAACAAATGCGCTTCTGAAAAGTAAAATATTATTGGTATTTTGGTAACATCATTTCCATCCCCAGTATTTTAAACACTGAAATGAGATAAAATGTTACATTTTAAAACACATGGCCACATGGGGTGAGTATTAATTTCTTCCTGCAATTGTTGCCAATCTTACGAGAAAGTTGTCCTTGATTGATGAGGCGTGAAGTGATTAAAATGATAGACCCACATTATCAAATTGTTGTCAATGCTAATTACCTAATAAATACTACATTACTACACTAGTGGAGCTGTGGAACTAAACAATAATAAATACTACACTAATTAAGTGGAACTGTGGAACTAATTAACAATGAAGAATTGAGGTTAAATGTACCGAAAGACAAAGGTCCGCGTTGTACCAAATCATTACCGACAATTCAAATTAAACTCCAAGCGGGTGTCCTTTCCCTCTCCAACCAGAACCCATTACCCACCTGCAAAGAAGAAGCTTCACGCCGACACTGCCCCTCACCATCTCAACCCCCAAAAATCCCAAATCCTCTCAGTTTTTTTTTTTTTTTTTTGGCATTTACCAATTCCTCTGATCCCAAAAAAACAAGCATTTTACCTCCATGAAACGAACTCACACTCACCAATGGCTCATGATTTTAACCGCGACGTCCGTACTCTTCCTGCTCATCCTCCTCGCCATAACTTTAAGCCACGGTAAATCCTCTCCCGGCAGCGCCGACTTTTACTACGAGCAGCGCCAATTCACCACTCTCGACCGAAATATCGGATTCGGTACCGAAAAGATCGACAACAACCGCCAATTAGGGCTTCCGAAACTCCCGAGATTCGCGTACCTGATATCTGGCACGAAGGGCGACGCTCCGCGGCTGCGGCGGCTGCTTCAGGCGGCGTACCACCCAAGAAATTACTACCTGCTCCACCTCGATCTGGAAGCTTCGGACGCCGAGCGGCTCGAGCTGGCCAAGTTCGTCAAATCGGAGGGCGCGATTCGGGCGTTTCGGAACGCGTTCGTGGTCGGCAAGGCCGATTTGGTCACCCCCAAGGGTCCGACTATGATCGCCTCTACGCTGCACGCCATTGCGATTTTGCTCAAGCGGGCCGAGGATTGGGATTGGTTTATAAATCTCAGTGCTTCGGATTATCCTCTTATGTCCCAAGACGGTAACTTTAATTAGTAATTTTAGATTAATTTTAGTTTTTTTAATTAGAGGTTGATTATGTTCGCTCATTACTGTTATTTTGGATGATTATAGAGCTGTTGCATATATTTTCGTACTTGCCAAGGGACCTCAACTTCCTGGAGCACACGAGTAATATTGGGTGGAAGGAGTGAGTTTTTTTTTTTTAGTTTAATTTAATTTAATATTAAAGCTATTTAACTTGTTTTCTTTTTAGTGTTAGACTTGGTATTCATAGTTTTTCTATCTTCATGTATGTGCAAATGTTACAGAAATCAAAGAGCAAGGCCTATTATTATTGATCCTGGTTTGTACCACTCTACGAAATCCGGTGTGTTTTGGGCTAAAGAGAGAAGGTCAATGCCTGCTTCCTTCAAGTTATTCATAGGTACTACTCCTCGACATTTTAGCATAGTATGATCTGGGTTTATTTTTGATATGGTAGTCTTTGCATATATAAGGTTTCCACTTTCCAGTTGATATTATGAAATCAAGGACCAAGTTGGTTCTGTTAGACACTAATGATGTTGGTATCAAATGATCAAGTGTATACGTAAATAATGGTAGATAAATAGGGTTCTTTTAGGTGAATGAAAAATTATAACATGGAAATGATTCTACAACTCTCATACCCTAGGTTTCGTGCTAAAGATTACTACTGCTTCAAAACACTACATATTCTGTACTTCTCCAAAAATATCTACAACTCCAGTTATTTTATTGCTCAAGTTTGTTTCTTCACTTCTGAGCTTTCCTTACAGCCTTCGAACTCTAAATTTCATCACATCACTTACCATGAGAAGAAAAGCATAAAACAAGTGGGACTTTCTTAGAACTATTTGTCAAATTTATTTTTTGAAATAATTAATGCAGCTTAGCCTTGAGTGCGGTTTCTGATGAAATCAATTGATTCTGGGTTTCTTAAAGCCGGAGGATTATCTGGTTAACCAGAACATCATTATCTAAATTATTCATTAAGATATCCTTACAATATGATATCAGAAAATGTTATTGATTGTCCTTATCACCATTTCTTTAGATTTTTAACCTGTGTGGTGTTGCAATAGTCTTGTCATGTTGATCATTACATACTGTTCTTACATCTATTAAAGTGGGATTTTTGAATTTCCAAAATATACTGGGGTTTTGGCCCTTCAGCCTTTGGTATGGAACCTGGAAATGCCATTTTAACATGAGGCAAATGGAGCTGATTGTACTTGTTGGGGACTTGTGATAGAACTGTGGTTTATTTTGCTTAGTTGCACACTTGCACTATCTGTGGTTGATGGTTTGTAGGACCATTTTACTTTGCATATCTTAAAGCTTACTACTTTCAGGGTCCACATGGGTGGTGCTGACAAAACCATTTCTTGAATTCTGTGTTTGGGGATGGGACAATCTTCCCCGCACTCTGCTCATGTACTATACCAATTTCTTGTCATCCCCAGAGGGCTACTTCCACACTGTTATCTGCAACCATAAGGACTACCAGAACACGACTGTGAATCATGACTTGCATTATATAAGATGGGATAGCCCTCCGAAGCAACATCCAATTAATCTAACACTGGAACACTATAACGACATGGTGCAAAATGGAGCCCCTTTTGCCGGTACATTTGCCAGGGATGATCCGGTTCTCAACAGAATTGATAAGGAGCTCCTGAGAAGATCAAGCGGCCAGTTTACACCTGGTGGTTGGTGCTTAGGGAGTGTAGGTAAAGATTCCTGTTTAGTTTATGGGAATCCAAATGCTGTGAAACCAACTGTAACATCAAAAAGGCTAGAGAAACTCATTGTAAAACTTCTTGATTCTGAAAATTTCAGGTCCAAGCAGTGTAAATAGTCTTGTTATGCTTTCTTTTCCCTCCCACATCTTTTTTTCTTTGAACTTCCTTTTCATCTTGCAATTATGGGTTATCATTTTGGAATCTTGCTGCTGTCTACCAAAATGCATAGTTTGCTAGAGGGCTAGTAAAATGAATGGTTTCTGGCTTTCTGCAACGATGGAACATAAACTTGAAGAAGCCCTACTAAAAGATGAATCAAAACTAGTGTAGGTTAATATAGGAAAAAAAAAATTTAAAAATCACAATGGCGTCGCCCGGACTCGAACCGGAGACCTTCAGTGTGTTAGACTGACGTGATAACCAACTACACCACGACACCTATGTGCCTCCTTTGAGCCCCACTTTATTCTAACAACATAAAAGAAGTGGCCATGAAATATAGAATTTGGGTTTGGCCTAACCCTAAACTGGAGATGGGCGTAGACAGGCCTGGTGGCCCAAACATCGAACAGGAACGGGTCCATTCGGATGCTAATTTAGACAAAGTTTTGGGGGTAATTTCATCATCATGTAATTTAGCAGTCTGCCTTGTGACCTTGTTCGTAATCGCGAAAAGCGGGAACAACTTGATCTTTATATTTTTTTCATTTCCAATAAAATCTTATTTGCCTTAAAGCCTGTAATACATCGCGAAGAGTCCCTATTTTTAGGGTTCCGCTTCTCCTTGAAAACAACTTGATCTCCAGGTTGGTAATATTACACTCTCTCTTTTAGTTTGCAGCCTCCATTTTTCTTTATATCTGAAATTTCACCCAAAAAATACATGGCTGTAGTATATATATATATATATATATATTTTTTTTTTAATTTTAATAATTTTTCCTTACTTTTGTTTTCTGTAGTTTTATGTTGGATGAACAATATTAGGGCTCTCATTATTCTAGAAAACTTGGCAATTTGCTAGCATTTGTGTGACAGTGTGAGTTTGGGAGCTCCTCAATTTCGTCATTCTGTGGTGTTGTTGATTTATCACTTTTGATTTGAGAAATTGCAAAGAAGTATTTTGTTTTTATTGCTCACTATAAAAACCCAGAAATGTTTTGTTTTAAATTGCAGCTTTCTACTAAGGAGATTAAGGATCACTGCCAAGTATAGCTACTTGAACAGTATGGATGATGAGTACTCAGGGGATTCTTTTGGTGGATTCTGTCAGAAAAATTCTAGCCCAGGAAGTCCTATTTCAGCTTCAGTGGACAATGTAGCTTCTTTGGAGAGTGCCCAGAGATCAAACAATATCACTTTCCATCATAACAAAACCAGTAATGCAGCTTCCAGGTGAGTAGAAGTGGTTTATGCAATCATATGATTCCATTTTCTTTTCCATGTGTTAGCAGTTGAACTAGAACCACTGAAGCACTATGTTTCTGATAGCGTCATTTTAAGAACTTTCTCAATCAAGTATAATTGCACTGGTATGTTGCATCAAGTGGCACCTAAGGCTATTAATTTTTAATTAAATTATGTATTTTCTGAAATGTTTTTTTCTTCCTGCCAAAAGAGATGCAGCAAAGAAGAAAAGGGTTTCAAGAATAATGGGTGGAGGTCTGCGCCAGTTCAGTGTCATAGGTCAGTAATTGTTATAGACAAGTCAAAATGTTTCTTTGCTAACATCTGGTGTGTGTGCGTGTGTGCGTGTGAGAGAGAGAGAGAGAGAGAGAGAGAGAGAGAGAGGGAGATCTTGATCTGCTTGTTTGTTAAGTCATGCTTATATTATTTGTGCATGAGTTTGTGAAATTAAACAATCTTGGGGATGTCAAAGTGTATTATCTCTAAAACTGCGGTTAGTGACCATATAATTCTCTTTTTCTTTTCAGTTTGTAACAAGTTAAAGAGCAAGGGAAGAACAACATATGGTGAGGTATATTTTATTTATTGTTTTAGAGTAACTATGGAGTTTGTTTGGTGAAGAAGCATTATGGGAAAAAGAAAGAGATCCTTTTTGTAGTAGTTGTTTTTGGAATCAAGTTATATATGGTTTATCTTTGCTGATAATGGTTATGGCTTCTACTTGGATCAGGATTCAGGGGGTTCAACTTGTTTATTTGTATGAAAACTATGCACTGAAGAAATCATTATTTTACAATTGTATTCTTTGCTATATTTGTGTTGAAGAACAATCCACTGTCACTGTCACTGTCACAAAAACTTCAGATTTCTAAAATATATTTTTCCCTTACTTGATCATTGAATGTTTAAGTACATTGTTAGTAATTTTATTGATTCTGTTCAGGTTGCAGATGAAATAATTTCAGAGTATGCTGGAATTCACAGTGAAACAGCAGCATCTTTGAGTGAGGTTCAGTTCAATTCAAACCAATAGATTACCTACATTATTTTTATTACTACTGTTATTATTATTACTACTATTGCACTCAAAGATGTTGTGAACTTGAAATTTCCACTTCTCAGTTTGATGAGAAAAACATACGAAGACGGGTATATGATGCATTAAATGTTCTTATGGCACTGGATATCATTACTAGAGATAAAAAGGAAATCCAGTGGAAGGGACTTCCAACTTCAAATATGAAGGATTTTGAAGATATTAAGGTTAGTGGATGTCACTATTTTTTATCATGTGATACATAAGCATGCTATAAAATCTTGGGAAATGGAACAATTTGATGATCATTTTGTTTTTGATCCTTTCAGGCTCAGCGTGTTAACTTGATGAATAGGATTGCAAAGAAGGTGGCTGACTTGAAAGACTTAGAAGAGCAAGTAATGATATTTGACATGTCTTTAGTCAGATAACTTTTATTGATCTTGGGGCATTTATTCAATTAGTTAATTATTGTGGAGTGTCTCTTGTGGTTTTAGTCTTATTCAGTCACTATAGGAATGCTTTGGTAGTATGTCTTGCATTGGAACATTAATTGTTGAAGTGCAATAACCAACGACAATTGGTGTTATTGTATTTACAGGAGTTAAAAAGAATAACAAATATAGACTTATTGGGCTATACATTAAACTTATGAAGAATTTTAAATTTGAAAGTATTTAAATCACAAGCATTTCATAATTTATATCCATATTCATATCAGTCAGGATGAAATTTGTTTGAAAATACCTATTGACATGTTTATGCTGTTCTCCAAATATAATGATTATATCGGCTAATCTTCTATAGTTGGTGTTTTATTTTCCTTTTTGCTATACCCTTGGGATATGATAAAGATTGCAGGTCTCCAAAATTTGGTGTTGCGCAATAAGCAGTTGCTCAAGAGTGGAAACACTCATCATGAAGGATTTTCTTTGCCATTTATTCTGGTTCAGGTATATTACTTTATTATCTTCTGTTTGTTTGCTCGCATGATTATTACTAGTCGAAAGATGAAAAAAGTTGTATTGTTCTGTGTCAAATTCAAACAATCATACACTTGAAGCATGTATTTATCATGTATTTGAGTTTCAGACTTTGAGCGTAAAACTTATCTCAATCCCCACCCTAATCTTTACCACTTGAACCAATGGCCAAGAGCTACGATACATAAATTTATTTTGTTGGTGGATTAGGACAGATTGTGAACTATTTATCATTTCAGGTGATGATGCACAGCATATATACTTTTGTTTTTTGTTGATATGTTCTTCAGCTATTGTATAGACTTCATTCCTGCATGAAAATTTAAAATTGTTACAATTTATTTAGGACTGTTAAACTTTAAATTGTTCAAATTGTATTATCAATCCTACTAATCTCCAATACTAGAGTGTGTCTCGCACTCGCTAGTGTTGGGCTGAAGATTGATCGTAACCCAGTGTTTCGGCTTGTTTCTTAGGATGAATGGGTAGAGTGGCTGAAAAATATCCTGTTTGTAACTTTGCTTAGGAGGAAGGGGAAAATTGTGTTTTTGTCAGGCAAGTTCGGAACAAAGACGTACCCTGCTCCTACATGACTATACCACCAATCTGGCTACATGGTTATACCTAGGCTAATGCTGAAAGGTGGCTAGGGGGAAAAGTAAAATTTGTTTGAAAGTTAGATCTTTAAGAGCTAAAATTTCTCATAAAAAAAATTTGTGTATCTTGTAGAAGATAAATGTGAAATTTTATCTAGAAATAAGAAAAATTTGGTCTTTTTTTCAAAAGTGTTGTAGATTCATAAAAGCCATATGGGAAAAATCATTCTGAGTAAACAATGGTTCAATTTCCTACAACTTGTCTAAGAAAGTTTTTCACATTAAATTGAAGTAGGACAATTGTTGGTTTTACAAAAATTTAGAATCATAGTTTCCACATTATATGTATACACAGGCTTTGCAATGTACAGTTATCTGCTCAACAGCTTGTGTACATGCGGTGCATAACCTAGTTTTTCACTTTTTGCTCTTTCTCTAGACAAGCCCTGATGCTATGGTTGAGATTGAGATTTCTGAAGACATGCGCTTGGTGCACTTCGACTTCAATAGGTACGAGTACTTTGCCTTGCTATGGCCAAAGACTTGAATATTGTTCTGAATGATAATTTTTTTACGAACATGCCTTTGGCAGTACACCCTTCTCATTGTACGATGATGCTTACATTCTGAAGCTATTGCGGTGCTACCAACAACCGGAAACTAGAAGTGTTTCTCAGAGGTCTTCAGTTTACTCGTCTCCACAATCTGGCATTGCATCTGGAGGCAACGCACCCTTTTCCTGGAACTCTGTAACACAGACTTCAAAATGCGCATATATTGAGATGTATAAGTAGTTTACGGTATAGCTACACAGGCATTAAAAAAAAAACCATGATAATTTTTATAAAAATTATAGTTTTTTGTTTCTATTTTATAGTTCTAATAGTTTGAAGGTTTCAGCAAAAGGTAACCTACCAAAGATTTGTGTTTGTTTTGTGATATCATTCCGATATGTTTCGAAGTTTCAATTTGGTTTATATATTTTGGTTGCTTTGGTTCCTCTCTTTAGAATCATTCTATCAAGTAAGGGAAGTAAAAGCATATCCAACATCCTTTCTATTTGCTTGAATCCGTATGGAAATTTGTAATGGCCATCGGATTTTTGAATGGAGGTTAAAAAGGCTATTAATTAGCATTAGCATTAGGCTTGAGAAGATAGATAAGATGTGTCACTATACTGTGGAATTACAGTATCATTAAAAAGCTTCTTCTAAAACTCGAGCCTATCTTGTCATATATAATGAAGGTAAAATGAGATATAAGTTTATCTTGGATCTTTTTTCTAATAGATGTGTATAATTCATGTTTATACACGGCTTATACTGTTAAGAATATATTATTCTACATTGGTATTGTTAAGCTTTGCGTGACAAATGCAATGTATTGGATCTTTTCATTATTGTATTGTTTTGTGAGGAATACTCTAACATTTATACATCTTTTATGGAGGAAATAAATAATTAATAAATATTAAAAAAGCGGAAAAGCAGATATAAATAATAATAATATTGGAGAATGCATGAGCACGGTGCATAAGGGCGCGTGGAGGTGAGCAGTGATGGAGTGATCTAACTATATATTCCCATGCAAAAAAGAAAGCAAGGAGAGTGGGGAAGGGAACAGAGCGGACCGGGGTAAAGGCTTCATTCGGTCGGACACATCGACTGTGGGACTGTGGGACTGTGGCAGTGGCAGTGCCACACCACCAAAGCACAAGAACTGCCTTTTCTTTTCATTATCGTATTCATTTTTACCATGTCCTTTTCATTAATTTATCATGCATTATCTCATATTTTAATAATATATATATATATATATATCCTCATCATCATCATATCAAAATGGGTGTTGCCTCATGTACTACAGGAGATCTAAACCAAACTTAAACAAACTAAAATAATATTAATAACCCCCTCTCTCTCTCTCTCTCTCTCGTTCACGCACTCACATACACAACAAACTACTTTTTCCATGCAAGATATGAAAGCCACACATCTCTTTTTCTCTCAAGCACAGCCCCCACAGTGGTCAGAGAGAGAGAGTGTGTGAGAGAGCATCAGAAAGAAGCTTATGGATTAAGAAACTGATCAGAAAACATCGCCTTCTCAAAACCCTAAAAAGTAATAAAACAAAAAGAGTAGTTTTAGTGAGAAGGAACAACAACAACAACAAAATTATTAGTATATAAATACATAAAAGGCCCCTTCTTTATTTTTGCTCCTCATCACCCCCACCCCCACCCCCCATTCTTTCTTTCTGTCTTTCCCTTTCTCTTTCTCTCTCTCTCTCTCTCTCTCTCTCTGTCTGCAATTGTTGATGTGATTCTCCACTACTATTATCTCTAAAAACCCATCAACCTTTACAAAAGAGAGAAAGAAAGGCCAGATACAAGAGATAGAGAACCATGGTTTTTTCTTCCATTCCAGCTTATCTTGATCCAGCCAACTGGCAACAGGTGATATGATCATGCATCTACCTTAATTAGCTTCTTCATCAATTAATTTGGTTCCCATGGTTTCTCTTTAATTTCCAAAAAAGTCGAAAAATTTCCAAAAGCCAAAATAATATTCCTATTACTTTCTTTTTACATGATCTTCTTGAATATACCAGATATGTGATTTCTGCTTTTCAATTTATGTTTTTATTTTCCAATATCCTTAAATTTTTCATTATTGCAGCAACCAACCCATCATCACTTAACCGGAAGTGGCGGCAGCAACAACAGCAATAATTCCCATCTCCTTCCGCCTCCCCCGCCGCCACCACCGCCTTCACAGCCTCACAACGGTGGCAGCGCTGGCTCGATCAGGCCCGGCTCGATGGCCGATCGAGCCCGGATGGCCAACATCCCCATGCCGGAGGCTGCGCTAAAATGCCCGCGGTGCGATTCAACAAACACCAAGTTCTGCTACTTCAACAACTACAGCCTGACACAGCCGCGCCACTTCTGCAAGACCTGCAGAAGGTACTGGACCCGAGGCGGCGCGCTGCGGAACGTGCCGGTCGGAGGCGGCTGCCGGAGGAACAAGAGGAGCAAAGGAAGTGGCGGTACCAGCTCAAAATCCCCCGCCAGCAGCTCTGACCGGCCAACGGGGTCTGCGGGTTCCTCCGGTGCAAATATTCCCTCGAACAGCAGCACCGGAGGAAACGCGGACATGATGGGAGCACCAGGGATGAGCTCACAAATCCCACCGCTGCGTTTCATGGCTCCTTTTACTGATCATCACTTCACAGCTGCCACCGACATGGGCTTGAGCTACGGCCTGAACTACGCCGGACTTGGAGACCCCTTGAATTTCCAGATAGGGACGAGTACCGGGTCGCTGTTGTCGGGTGGCGGGTTGGATCATCATCAGGAGCAATGGGCGCGGTTCCAGCAGCAAACGCCGTCGTTCCCGTTTTTGACAGGTGGCAGCGGCAGCTTGGATATGACGTCAGCAGCAGCAGTAGCAGGAGGAGGGTTGTTTGAGAGTAGTGGTGGAATTGTTGAGGCGGTGTCGGGTTATCAGGCCCGGCCCATGAGGCCTTCCGCGGGGCAAATGGCTTTGGTGAAAATGGAAGATCATCAGCAGCAGCAGCAGCAGCAACAACAACAACAAGAGCTGAATTTTTCGAGGCAGTTGTTGGGAATGAACAATAATCCAGGTGGAAATCATGATCATCAAAATCATAATCAGTACTGGATTAATGGTGGTGGGAGCAGTGGTGCATGGACAGATCTTTCTGGGTTTAGCTCCACTACTTCCACTACTACCAATCATCATCCCCTATAAGTTTATTTTCAGTTATCATCTTCTAGCTCTTTGGTATCTCTCTCTCTCTCTCTCAGAATACAACCTCGCTGTGAACAAGCTTCGGGTTTTTTTTCTTAGTATGGCTTCAATTAATTTTAAACAAATTAACTTGTTAGACAAATCACAAATGAATCAATTGAGCCCCTTGAATGTGATGAAGAAATGTCAGGATGATTGGGTTTTCGATCATGATCAAGTAGCTAGCAAGAAACCCTAGAAATGGTAGGTTTTTCGTTTTAATTTTTACCTCTTTTTTCTTTATGCTTCATCAGTGAGAGCTTAATTAGGCCTTTTATTTTCTTCATTTTTATTTTTTTCAAAACAAGTTGTAGAAGGCATATTGTATGAGGTAACATGTTTGTAATACCAGTGAGTGTATGATCAGTTCATGGAGTTTTGAATCAGAATTGAACTTGTTTAACAAATGCTAGCTACCACTGTGTGTATGCTGATCGAATGTTCATTTTCTCTGCTAGCTGCTGGTCTGAATTGTAGTACTTGTATTACATATATGTTAATTTGCACCATCTTTCAAGTCATGATACTTTATATATATATATATATCTAGCAATTGTTGCATTATGATAGACTATTTCAATTAATGTATTTGCAGATTAACTACTAGAAGCTATAGCTTACACATTCAGTTGTTGAACTTTGCCCTATTCATATTTGAACTCCATTTTGTTCCACTATGTTATCAATCTCTGCAGGGGTATATTCAAAATCTACTGGACAAATTAAGTGTGTGACTTTGTTGCTCTTCAAATTGACATTTCCAGTACTGAAGTCTTTGGGATTTTAGGGCAAAGGTTTATAGTACTTCATATTATAGCTGATCGAGAGTACAATAGTAAACATGGAGGCTAGCTTTGATATTTTCTTGACTTGAATCAATACCCTCCCATTTAATAGTTCAAAAGTTCACTTCATGTCATGGATTTAGCTTGCAAGCATTATTATATAATATTGACACATTTTCGGTAAAAGTTAAAAGTGCCCCTTTGTTTGACAACAATTACTAAAAGGACTAAGCTTCCCATCTAAGGAAGCTAATTAGTAAGTGCCTGTACATGTATCCTGATTCAATTCCCTAAGGTCACCTTATGGCTGGTGACCATTCGTTCCAAAGTGTATTCCTTCTGACTTACAAAGTCCATAACCAAAAGAAAAGATATATAATTAAGCAATTAGAAAGAGCTAAGCTCATGGCCAAAAAAAAAAAAAAAGAGCTAAGCTAGCTAGCTAGCTAGTACAATTTCAAATGGCCTCTTTTGGTGAAAAATTAATATATCCATCGATCTCGTCTACATCTTTTGTAGTCAAGAATATATTTCAACAACCAACAAGGTGTTGTAGCTTTTGCTTGTCTACATGATTGATTACTTTAATTAGTAATTAATTTACCCATCTGGTAATTCATTGAACAAGAAGAATATTTAATTTCTTTAACTTCTAAAAGGTTTATGATGAAAATGAATTTTTTAAAACATCTTTAGACACACACATATACGCATATATATATATGTTTGTGAATTTATTCCAGATTATCTTAAAAAGCCATAGATTTTGGCAGAATCAGCGTGTTCTTCCAATTTTGGGACAAAGTGCCATAAACTATTAATTGAGTTGTGAATTTATTCCAAACCCTGTTGCAATTGCATGGAACCCGTGGATCGAAGATACTGATCAATCAGTTTCCACTTTCTTTTTGTAGTCTATATAAATTAAACTAATAAAATGGAGTCACACACACACGTAGTCTATATATATACATATTCCACCGTGAGTTGATCGAGTGACATCCAACTCTCCAAGAAAACCAATTGTTTAATTGTAACAATATGCATGTAATTTTGTTTCATTATGTTATGATTAATTATTATATATGCGCATGAAGTAGGTGAGGAAGCATGTTATAATTATATATTATGATTGATATACCCAATAATTGGAATGATACAAAGCAGTGATTCGTTAGGTAGTAATAAGTAAAGGAAATGATTTTGTAATAATATGTGAATTGTGCTGCATATGTCACAAGGGCTAACTAAGATTGAGGCCCTCGATCAGATTGTGATGATGATGATAATGATGATGCCGCGTTGATTTGGTGACTTTGGTAGTAGGGCAGGACAGAAGTCGCAGAACAGGATAGGACAAGGCTCTCAAAAGACGCCAAAATGCCACTCAATTCCACACAAATTAAATTCCATTCCAAGTCATAGACAATTAGAGAGAGAGAGAGAGATTGGTCTTCTACTTTCATACTCTCTCACTCTCACTCACTCACATTGACACATTGTTTGTTGTGTCGTGTGTGTGTTTCCTCGAACTTTGTTGTGGAAGAATATATGAGAGAGGGTCATAGAGAACGATTACAAATTTGCAACACTCAAGGAGTAGACAAGTATTGTCTGACCGGTTCGCAGCTTTGACGCGCGTGAGCGCGTGTTGGATTCACGTATGTGATATACTAATATGTGACAAAATACTGTTCTGTCAGTTTCGGGGACCTGACATGGCAGAGGACCCACACTCCCAGTGATTCGATATATCGTTGGCACGCGCGCGCTTAATCCACAGCCACCTGCTAGTTGATCGAGTTCCAACTTGTAATTGACTTGCTACTTTTGATTTCTCATTTGCTACCATTTCTGACACATATACTGCGTGCGCTCCAACCAACCAATACTCCTCTTCCAATTTAATCCAATCCTCAAGCCTCAAGTACTAAAACTAACACAAATTTGGCAAGGGGATTTAATTTGTTGTCCACCAAACAAAAAGATTGAGGTTTTATCCGAGAATTGGAAGCCATTTGAATCCTCAAAATTTGCTGCCCCTTAACCTCTAGCCTCAAGTTGACTTTATGATGAGATTTTCATTTTATTTTTTAATCTGATCATGGGTTTATTAATATGAGCTATTAATGTTCCTCTAAAAAGCAGATTTAGAAACTAGATTGGTTTGTACACTGTTCAGCATGGATTATAATATATATATATAGTGCCTTGCAGGTTAAGTATATAATGCGCCAGCCAATTTACACATAATTGCATGTAGTTGTCTTTTTAATTGCTTCTTGCTATAACTTGCTCTAGAGATTTCGCAACATTGTTGCCGAAAGTAGGACAATTAAATGTCTAGCTAGCAATACTAATTATTTTGGTATAAATATTTGGGTACTGTACTAAAAAAGAGACAACAGGTAGCAAGTGCCACAGACTTGGACCAAACGTACCCTCAAGTTGACAAGCATATTCCGCTTTCAGAAGTTGAAGAAACTTAATTTCCGGGTATGATATATGTGTCAATATTAATATATAAAGTAATCTTAATTAATTTTTGTAGCCAGGAATCACTTATATTCCAAGTAGGAATAGTCAAGTTGAAGAAAGGAATCTAATGTATGCATGTATGTAGGGAAGGTGTTTGGATTTGCTTTTGCAAGAACCAAGAAAGAATAAAGCAAGCATGCATATTCAAAACTAACCGTCAAACATGAAAAATGTTCTCTCTGTATGTGTCTGAAACACTCATAGAGAATCGAAATCGAGAATGATTTATTATATGTATAGAGGCTCTCATACATATATTGTAATCTTGGGGTTTGGGTACTTGGGTCGGGTGTGTAGTACTCAGAGGATCGAATTGAATGATCCCAAATGGCCGATATTGAAATGTGAGCATATATTATGTCTTGTTCTCGATCGATGTCACAGACTCTGTGCCCATAAAAGTAAGGAATTGAAGAAGCTCATGATGTTGTGTACGAATTAAGAAGAGCAGTAGAATATGGAATTTTGGAGTTAGGCTCGGAAATCCAAGCCTATCTATCTATATATTCTCATGCTAACTGATATATGGTCACATTCCACATGGGTATGTGTGACTCAGTCACTGTGAGTGAGTGACATGCGCTAGCTACACATTGTACGTTTCTCTCTCTCTCTCTCTCTCTCTCTCTCTCTCTCTCTCTCTCTCTCTCTCTCTGTATCTGTGGATATTAATCCTCATGAACAGAACAGGTGGAGAAAGGTAGAAAGAGACTGAGATTCCAAGCTCTTCTCGGACCGAGACCTCACGTTATCCCACATGTTATTCATCAATTATATATGATGGACCAACACATGTATACGTATATATCCTTATTTTTAGATTCCCAGTACTCATTTCTAATACGAAACTTAATTAGTTGTTTTCAAGCAGGTAGTTTTAACGTACTCAAAACATCATGTTGTAACTTAAGAAAATATTTCACTCTATAATACTTGATATTGAGCAGTATATTACTTATCATTATGAAACAATTAAGAAACAATTGTATCGTACCACACAATTCTTCGTGAAATTTGCTATCTAGATTAAATGAGCCTAGCTCACAATAAGATATAATTCTGAAGGTCCCCAAATTAATATAAATTCTAGTTGGCACAACCATAATTAAGCCTTTCAGTTAGTAAAGTTAAGTTAATCAACAAATTAAGCTACACAAATTTTAAAAGCTTTTGATTATCTAACTGAAACACGTGTTCATGTATAACTAGAATTATAATCTATTGCAGATTAATGTTACATTTATATGGAATTTTTGGTTGGAAAGTTAAATCAGGGGTGCAACTTGGGTTTTGACTAAAAAACTCATGTATTATATTATAATATATATATGAAACGCAATTTTGCTTTCCCATAGAAGAGTATGTTGTCCAGCTGATTATGATCAGATTGGATCAAGATCTTAATTATACATGCAAGTTGGCAACATTTATAATTGGTCAGATAGATCATGGACTTAATTTCTTGATTATATTCTCATCAAAAGCTAATGGGCTATTGGCCTATTGCATTATGTACGTTTAGGCTTAGTTAATTAATCTTTTGCAAAGTGCGCTCTCGTACGTGTCTAACAAAATTATTTTTGTCGTTGAAGCATATTATAATGGTGTACGTAGGAACTAGCTAGGAAGGTACCAAAGTATAATTCACGTTGCATACATGCCGATGTCGACTTCACTAATGCATATAATATAATTACATACGATGATAATCTATTTATATATGCATGCAATGGATGCTTACGTGAGAGAGCACTCAGTTTGATTATCAATTTATAATTGTAGCTATGATTGTTTCCTCGACGCGGATAAAGCTAAATTTAGTTGTATAAACTACTTCTGGGACATAATGTAGGACTCATTCCTTATTGTATTGTAGTGTAATGATATGAAGGGTTTATTTTTTTACAATTATATCTGAAAAAAATAGTCAAATTAGAAAATTTAAACTATTCGAGAGTACTATCAGGATAATTACAACGTTTATTAGAAACTATATTTGTCTATCAATTTATTTAATTATAAATATATAAGTAAATTGTTTCTGATATATTTAGTTAATATAATTTTTGTAAAAAAGTATTGGACTACATTGTAAAGTCAATTAACCTCACAATGTGTTCCTCATTGAGTAGAAACCCTGTGTTTAGGTCTAGGAAACTTAGAACACAATTAATTAAGAAGCAAGTTATTGATTCGATTAGTTTAGTGTAGTAATTAATTGGAGGGCTATATATCATATAAACTAAAAAAGCGAAAGGGGGATTATTCTTATGAATGTTGTTGGTCCAAGGGCGCGGAGAAAACTCTCTGACAAGTCAAAAAGTGGACCCCCATATTCATATTCCTGCCCCACACAATTCCATATCGATATTCAACTCAATGAGTAGTCCACCCAAGAAGGGAAAACAAAATAAAATTGCATGATTCTCCATATTAAGTTGGCTTGTTATGTTCCTTTCTGTTGGGCCCGTGCCTTTTACAATGTCTTGCCCTTAACACTACTTTCGATCCGACCCAAAAGCGAAAAACGAAAGCTCCAAATAGAAAACGCTGTTTCAACTTTCAACCACGTCCACTCTGAGCCATGGGTTGGGTTCATTCACATAATGGTCCCAACCACCGGAATCAAACCCAACTAAGGAGTTCTAGTTAAATGCATGAATTTAATAAGTACATACGTACATTCAACATCCTTAAAATTTTGATATTTTTCAGTTGTACACTTGTGCCTCTCTGGGTGTGCTGATAAAAAATTTAGAAAAGCTTTTTAGGAAACAGTCATAATCAGCACCTCTATCTCAAAATAGGACCAAAAAAAAAAAAACAATTTTTCCATCACTATAGCTCATTTGTCGATAAGGGCCATAGCTAAGCAGCTATGACTTCTTTCTTCCAAATCATCAAAAGATGGGATTATTTCTTCCACATCAGGAACTTTTAAAGGAGGGAAAAGTAAATTTTAAAGCAATTCGCAGATTATGGAGTCGACTGGCGGCTTCAATCATGCAATTAGTCTCTACGACGGAAAATGAGATGGACTTGGATTGATGATTCGCCTCCATCGCTGTAGTGGCACTCTCTCTTTCTATAAGATGATGTTGATTAGCACTATTGTAACATTATTACACTAACATCACATTTCTTTATGCAGTTTGCTCAAGACCATATTCAATGCAAGGGGAGGGACAATGATGCCCACATAAACAATGGAAGATTGCTTAGTTACCAAGGTTTTAACAAGAATAGCCCTATTCTCTTATAATTTTTCGTACTAATAAATTATTATATATAATCGATATATTGACACGTGATATAACCAATTCATGTGTTATAATATAAATAAATGTTATTAATACTATAACCTACTAATATAAACACATTGTCTAATAATATCTTTATACATTAAATTAATTGTACCACATGCGGTATATTGATTATACTCTATAATTTTTCGTTAGCCTAAACCCCAAGAAGACCAAGAAGAACAGCACTACTATCGTATAAAAAAAAACTTATTTTCCTAACCCACACTTCAATAACCATTTTATTAACAAAGCCACAGGTGAACCTTGTGCAAGAGACCAGCAACCCATCTCTAATGGGAGGCCATAGCCTTAACCATCTCTATTAGTAAAACAAAACCAATCCAAAAATTGAGAGAAATTGCATTCTGTGATTGCAAATTATTTGTAAACCTAACCCATCACAAGTTTAATGACCCTTACATATTGCAAAAGCAATATCAATATCAATTATCGACCGCTAGAAAAGGTATGTGACCATAATTCAACTACCCAAGTTCAATGAGAATTACTGCAGTGCCAAATAATATCCAAAGAATCATAATTCAGACACCAAACAGCTTGAGAATCCAAGGAACAAATATCCAGTGCATTGAAAATGAAAAGGTCTCAAAACATTCAAAATTACAGAGTTCGTACACCCTCTAAAATTTCTTAACAAAATCCATAACAAAAACTATTACTTTAACTGAACTACATTCCATAGAAACAGCTTCCATATGCTTCAACTTCTTACTTCTTCTTCTCAGACACACCACCAGATCTGCACATTGACAATGCCAAAAACCACACAAGGCACAGAGATCATTTTAACATAAAACAAAAACGAAAATCCTCACATAGGCCAACGAAAAAATGGATGAATGAGCTCCCCACAAACTATTTACTAACACAAGTTGGTATTGCACTTAAATGGTTTACATTTTACAAATGAACAAATGAAATCACAAACAGATTACCAAAACAATTAAAGCTGAAAGATCAAACCACCAGAAGAGCAATTTACTTTGAATGCTGAAATATGGTTCTCCAAAAGGACTCAAGGCCAATAAACGCCCTCTATTGTAAACAAATGCAGATGTGTAGTTAAGTACTCCAATTTGGATTATAAATGCTCAACTCAAGTGGGCTTTAGTCCGTTTCCACACATTTGTTTAACATATGCACAAAATAAGCACTCATAGATTGAGCACTCATCAAACACTTATGCACGAATAATAACAGCCTTAAAGTGACTATTACTCTCAAACAACCTATGTAATCAGATTCCAAAGAACTCAGAGGGCCATAAGGGTAGAAATAAAGTCTCACCTCATCTTGCGGAGAACATTGGACATCTCCTCTCTCTTCTTCTTGGCCCTCTTGTGGGTACCCAACTTTCTCTTAGCCACCTTAAGAGCACGCTTGTCCTTCCCCACTTTCAAAAGCTCAGTAATCCTCTTCTCATATGGAGCAAAACCCGCAACTTCCCTGATCAGGTTCCTCACGAAGTGCACCCTCTTGCTGGTTTTCTTCATAAACAAAACCCACCAAGCATAAAAATTACAATACTATTCGCACAAATTCACAACTAAAACAATCCCAGAAAAAAAAAAAAAAAAAGTACCCCTTTTCGGTCAGAAGGGCGAGGAGCCAATTCACGCTTGGTAACGACATGGCCTTTGTTCAATCCAACGAATATACCACTCTTGGGCTGCGCCGGAGCCATTTCTGCAAGTAGGGTTACAAATATTCAACAAAATCGATTAATATGAAGCTCGCGTAGACAAATAAGAAAAACAGAGGAGGCTAAGTAAGTAACTACTGGGAAATTTTATGAGACTGGTACCTTTGATTGTGCTCGAAACAAACCCTAGATCTTGGGGTTAAGAGAGGGGCGGCTCCGAAAGTGTTCACAGAAACTAAAACCCTAATGCCGCAGTGCGATATATAGTGCGTGATCACTATAGTTAATCGGAGGACGATGTGGGTTTGGAAACCTTTTTGGCCCATATCCGTCAGGTTTTGCATTACGGGCTGAACCAGCTGTTTAGGCCTTCTTTTTACTTTTCTGGGCTATCTCTGGACCCGAGAAACTGTTGGGGCAAGTCTGGTGGGTTGATGGCTGTTGATACTTGGGCTTTAGCCCAGCTAATGGGAATTCTTGACCACTCATGACTTGACTTTTTTTTTTTTTTTCTGTCTTTTTGAATAATAAGAAAGACTCTTTCGGCTCACTCCTTAGTCCTTATCGAGATAAGGTTTTAGGGTAGAGCTTGGACAAGACAAAACCACTATTTGAAAATGGGATGAAATGGACTTTTCGGACTTGTCTGGTTCGCGGAATGAGTTTTTTGAGAATTTTATACACATGTCATTTCCATATTTAGTGGTACAATAAAAAAGAATGAAAATTTAATGTTTAAAATTATATTCTTAATTTTAGTGAAAATAATTTTGTAATAAGTGCCCGCTGTCACAAGTAATAGGAATAACAAATCCAAAGGCGTTTAAGGGTTTCAAATTCCACTTTCATGGAGTTGTAAAAAGTAACATATTCTTATAAGTGTATCAAACATGAGAATTGAATTTCATACTCATTCGCAAACTTTAAATTTATAAATTAAACGGATCATAGTTAGTGGTGAAGACCAAGGATTTAGAACAAGTTTTCAAGGTTAGAAACATAACTAATTAATTTTTTCTTTTGTGAGTCAGGCTAGGCTATAGTCTATTCATTCTCACAACTAATTTAGTCTTTGAGGGTGGATACATATAATTACTTATAAATCACACATATTAATTTTAAATATTTGCATTATTTGTAAACCGCATGTAGCTCAAATAATACGTATAGTCTAGTCTGATGGTGATTGCATGCATGAGGATTTATGAACCCGTTAAAGCTGGCGACCAGTCTCTTCAGTCTTCACGCAGACAAGAGTGCAAATATTCGAGCATCTAGCCGTACAAGGTAAGCTAACGCTAAATACAATCCGTCTACCCAAGAAGAATGGAAATACCTACTAAATTCAATTAATCCAATGAACATCTTTCAGGCTTTCGGCCAAAAGAAAAGAACTTTCCCACCCTCCTCTTTTTTTGTTGTTGTGTGTTTAAATATCTAAATGTATATGCTGTTATTTAATGTTGGTCCTTTCAGAGCTGTAGATAGTTGACCAACGATTGGAAAAGGATAAAAGCAGGCTCGGTTGGCAACCAGAATGGAAGCAACAAGTATGAAGAAGAGGTCTAAAAGAAGAAAAGTCATCGTCAATCCAACAAAAAAAACAAAAAGGAAAAACAAAAGTTGATCATTCAAATTCTCTTGATATACATAATATCTCTATATATATATACATATATCAAATTTTTAACTACCTGATGTAAAAGCAAAAATCCTAACAATTTGTTTTAAACTATCAAATTTGTGGCTGCTTTCTGTTTTCCACATTTTCCTGCTGTCAATTTTATACCAAACTTGCTTTTCTAAAACGCAAAGGGGGGTGATTGGTGAACAAGATTATATTACCTTCAAAATAAAAAGTAAAATCACTTTAATTTTAATATATTAAAGAAGATAGTAAGATACTTGATTTTTTTTTTTTTGAGAAGATACTTGATTGGATGGATATATCAACGGTCCTGATTTAGTAAACGCGTGGAAAATTAACGTATAACTGTAAACCCATGTATGAAAGTAAGACTTAACTGGTCTAGGACCAAATAAATAAATGAAGAAAATAAAAAAGCCATCGATGGATTAGACATTAGACTATAAAATCTAAATTGCCGGAAAGAATATCTGACAGTTGCCCGGAGTCTGACATAAAAGAGGAGGGAGTAAAAGCAAGGAGTCAAGGACGCAGGGTCAAGCTGCCCGAAATCTCGGCGGTCAGCAGGTCCGAACTCCGAGGCAAACTCAACTCCCAGTACATAGATTGCCTATTGACATCAACATTCATCGTTGCCACTAGAGCCACCACCACCACTAATACAGTGGCAGCTCAACATCGCCATTGGAAGGTGGGGCGTGGGGAACAGGTCTCGGACTCTCGGGCCACTTTTCAATGCGATAATTGGGCTCTGGATAGAAATGGGTCAGGGACTGAGTTGCAGAGAGCCCCATCAAAATGGTATCTTTGGAGCTGTTGAAAATGGGGACTTGGAGCTCCTTCAGGCTATGGTGGAAGCAGACCCAGGTGTTCTGGAGCAGACCAAAGGGCATGGGAGGCTGTCTGCGATGCATGTAGCTGCTGCAAATGGTCAGATCGAGGTGGGTTTTGTTTTTTTTTTTTTTTTTTTTTTTTCTTGATTGGTTTTGATGGATTCTTTGATGGACTTAGATGGGATTTTGTTTGTGGTGCTTGGCCTGATGATAATATGTAGGTGCTTTGTATGCTTTTGGATCGGTCTGTGAATCCGGATGTCGTGAATCGCCATAAACAGGTGAATGTGGATTCTGTTTTTTTATGCTTTTTTGTCAATCAAGAATAGTTTTTTGCATGCTTTTGATTGGATTTGCTTTACTTTGAATTTTATTGTTTTATCTTCTTCTTTTCTCATGTGCTTTGAACTTTTTTCTGTGTGATCGGTTTACAGACCCCGTTAATGTTGGCTGCAATGAATGGGCATATCACTTGTGTGCAAAAGCTTATCCAAGCAGGAGCAAATGTATGCTTTTTTTTTGGTGAAGTATGGCAATTATTTTCTTGGTTCAATTTGTACTTGAACCAGTAATCAGATGCTGATCATGTGTGTTCTGGGTATAATTTTTAGATATTGATGTTTGATTCCCTGAACGGAAGAACCTGCCTGCATTATGCTGCATATTATGGTCATTCAGACTGCCTGCAAGCCATTCTTTCCGCTGCTCATTCCACCCCTGTTGCAAATTCTTGGTTTCTCTCTCTCTCTCTCTCTCTCTCTCTCTCTCTCTCTCTCTCTCTCTCTCTCTCTCTAATGATTCCTGTTTAATTTACACTGTATGGCATTGGCAGGGGATTTGCAAGATTTGTGAACATTAGAGATGGAGGTGGGGCAACCCCATTGCATTTATCAGCCCGTCAAAGACGGCCAGATTGTGTTCATGTCCTTTTAGACAATGGGGCTCTTGTTTGTGCTTCAACTAGTGGATACGGGTAATTTGTTTATTAACTTTACTGATGTTGTAGCTATAAAGTGATAATTTGAGAATTAGACTGATAGAAGTGCCATCTGCAGGTACCCTGGAAGCACACCACTTCATTTAGCTGCCCGTGGTGGTTCTTTAGATTGTGTTCGAGAGTTGCTTGCTTGGGGAGCAGATCGGTTTCAATTAGACCCATCTGGGTAACCTTCTTTAATTAGCTTGTGTGAATGTTGCTTCTGCAATAAATTATGCATCTTTCCAAGTTTGAAATACTGCGAGTTCCGCTTAAAACATAGCAATAAATACTATAAGGTCCATATTAGTCAATAAAGTTGAGTTCTGTTTGCTTATGAATCATTGCTTTCCAAAGTACCAATATTTTCCTGATTAGGAATGACTCATTTTTTATTCCTTAATTCCCTATTGCAGTCAGCTAGAATGGTATTTCGGAAGAACTCGATGTAGAATTGATATATGAATGCAAACCTCTAGGAAAAGGCTTTCCTATGCCTGATTTTTCTACATTGGAAAATTATTTAAGCATTGTCTGTATGAGCACGTCATTAAAATTGTGGGGTGACTCTGAGGGGATGTGATTTTGTTCATTTACAGTTAGCATCATAATTGTCAGCGATGAATGGAGCCTATAGCCTCACAAGTCTTCCATCCTTAAATTATTTTAGTGTTCGGCTTTAGGTATAGGGTGGACAGTAGATTATTTAGATATGTTGTTGTAACATTTAAAGAATAATTATCTCTGCAGGAGAATACCGTACATGGTTGCTCTGAAGTACAAACATCAAGCTTGTGCAGCCATACTGAACCCCTCATCAGCAGAGCCTCTTGTCTGGCCATCACCTTTGAAGTTCATCAGCGAGCTTAATCCAGAGGCTAAAGCTTTGTTAGAGAGAGCGTTAATGGAATCAAACATGGAGAGGGAGAAAGCTATCTTGAAGGAGACAGTATGCTCACTTCCATCTCCTTTGCATTCAGATGAAGAGACTGATGATAATGCCTCTGAGGTAAATGTACCTTCTATGTTGCTTACATTTTCATATTGGTTGTCTATAGGATTGGCTCAATAGCAAGGATTTAAAATATCTACTGGAAAAGAATTTTCAAATGAGCACACTTACCATCTCATGCCCTATTTTCTGACAGTGGAAAATCTGAGAAGAATTGATCTGTTTTGTATGTTCTTATCTTGTCTAAAATGTGTAGAAACACATTGTTGTCACCATTTAGTTGGTCGTAATGACATTATGTCTTTTACTAGTATTGAAGTGCTTCTCTGCACAGATGCTATGAAACCTTTAGTAGAGCTAAATTTCTCAGGCAATGTATGTACCTTTCTTATTCACTGGTGAAATTATATCAAACAGGTTAGCGATGTGGAACTATGCTGCATATGCTTTGACCAGTTATGCACAATTGAGGTCGGACCATGTGGTCATCAAATGTGTGCACATTGCACCCTTGCTCTATGCTGCCATAAGAAGCCTGATCCATCAACTACTAGCACTACGGTCCCAGTTTGCCCCTTTTGCCGAAGCAGCATTACTCAACTAGTTGTTGCCAATATCAAGGCCAACAACAATGATGTGGAGCCAGAAATGAGTCCCTCAAAGCCGAGGAGATCAAGAAAGTCTAATGTCAGTGAAGGCAGCAGTAGCTTCAAGGGGTTGTCGCCTATGAGCTCATTTGGAAGGATGGGTGGTCGCAATTCTGGAAGGATAGCTGCTGAATGCAATGAGGGGATCCATAAGCCTTGATAAGTGTAGCTGTGGATCTGTTCTCTCTTTGAACCAGTTGATACTTGATAGTCCAGCAGACGAAGCTAGCTGTCTTGGATTTGCCTGGGGAGCGGGACCCTCACCAGTATATGTTTCCAATTTGACTCTTGGAGGTCTTTTGTTAAGAGCATATGAGAATGTAGATGTCCTTCAGCACAGTGGGTCTGCAGGTTTGTTTCTTCGAGTCTTATTTAGTCTGCTTTTCTTTAAATTAAAGAAGCAGCAAAACTTTCAAGGGTTCGTCTCCCAAATATAAATACAATTCTATAATAAATAAATTAAAAAAAATCAATTGCCTTTCCGTTTCTCATGGAAGGAAAGAGAGGACTCTTTTTTGTTATCTGTTCTTTCTAGTTCTTTTTGCCTCAGTCACTGAACTATGATTCTTAATTTTGTATGGGAAGATCAAGTCCGACCTCCAGTGGAAGCTTAACTGGAAATTTACAATGTCATGCAACAACTGTATGATATATTGGTTCTAAATTCCAAGCCATCTTTTGCCATGAATCAACAATTTGAAGTACCTTTTTTTTTGTGCATTCTATTTCTGGTTTTGGAAAGTAAGAAGCCCCCTTCACATCTCTGCGTCTGCAAAGAATTCTCATGTTAAAACAGGCATTTTCATGGGCTTAAGCTGCAATTTTCTTTTGCAGTCTTTTATATATCAAAAACCATAACCCCCACAGACCACAGGAACATGAGTTGCATGACATGGCGGTAATTAGGCAGATTTGCATGTAGAACTCAGTTGCCCTCATTCTCTCCCTAACCCAAGAACATGTGAAAGTGTGAAAACTGACACACACACACACACCATTACCACAAAGTGGACTTGGGCAGCATTTAGTAATCAAGAATCATTTGGTCCACACACCCTTAATTAGAGAGCTATTTCAGATTTTAATAATATAGTATACCTCAAAAGACTATATTAAGTTATTAACTGACATAGTGACATGAGTTCAAGGGCAAAGTTACATAAAAACCTACTCTCTAAGACCCCCAAATAATAAGATAAACTCCTCCATTAATGAGTGAGTTTGTGAAAGTCTCCTCTTGCAACAATGTATGCAATCTGAATCTTAATATATAAACAAGTACCAATGACGGGTCATCATTTATTGAGTTGTCCACAAAAACATGAAGACAGTAATGGAGTTCCGAATCCATTGCCATATTCTAATACTTCTCTGCTGGACCTTGTTCCACCATCTCCACTCTCTGAACCACTTGACTCATGACCAGCTGCTACAACTTCACCACCCACAAACAGAATGTTGTCATCTGAAACTGGCACAGCCGGTGAGAAATCATCAGGCCCGTATTCGATTGGACGGCCATGATTGATCATTCTGTTGTTAATGTTGGCACTTGCTCTCCTTTCTGCCTCAAGAAAGTGACCTAGGGATGGAGTATTGTGACTCACACTCACAGTGTCTGTGGTTAGCGTGGAGCACAGTGAAAACAACCAAGGCTTGGATTTGTGGTTCTTTTTGTCTTTCGAGGTTTCTACTGTCCTTCCTCTTGTTGATCTTCGGGAGAGGTTTAAAATGCCAGAAACACCAATGAGGCTCCCCAGTGTGATGCTCTTGTCATGGAATAAAGAACCAGTGGACTGAAACCAGTTGCACATATGATTTTTACATGAAAGACCAGACCATGAACACAAAATAAATTAATGTAAAGGAAGCTCCATGTATAGATCATAGTTTAATATAAAAAGGACGAGACTAATGTAAATTAATAGAGTCAAACCCCATGGTGGTCTTCCACGTGAAAGAGTGAAAATGGGTTCATTCAACTTCAATTAGGCATGACTCAAAAAATAGGCATCTCAGTCTCCAATTCACTATAATGCTCTTTTTAGCTACAGGGATTTCCATTTAAAATGACCATTTCTATAGAAGTCCACATCAATAATTCCAAGTACCTGAATTATCATTTGTTTTACTTTTTGAGATGGCCATTGTTGTACTCTGGAAACAAATTATTTAACTTATCACAGGTTATACACATTTCGAATAGGAAATACATGGCGTACATTTTGAAAGATTCCATTTCAAAAAGACTAAAAATAACAGATTGCTAACAGAGATGTCAGAGAAATCATGGAGGATGAGTACCCAAAAAGCATAGAGGCATAAAAACAGAGTAGCAAGATGGATTTCTTTATGTATTTTATTATACTGCTAATGTTTGTATCTAGCTAATTCCATTACAGACAATCTATACATACTGACCTCTGTATCAAGATCTGAAGAAGAAGCAGTGGAGGAGGTGGGAGAGGCAGTGACCAAAGTGCTGAATGAAGCCGCCGATCCAGAGAAATCCCGGTTTCTCATGAACCCAACTCTTGCAGTCAGTGGTCGCAATCCCAAAGGCCACCCTTCATCCTACACTCAAAACAAGAATAGATTGATAGATATATAGATGGGTTTTCTACTTCAACTCAAAACAGAGACCTCCTCATGCTCCAAATGACTTGAAAATTAAAACCCAGATATATAATGGCACTTAATGTGTGTGTGTGTGTGTGTGTGTGTGTGTGAGAGAGAGAGAGAGAGAGAGAGGTACCTGATGAGCCATGATTCTCTTCCTCCCTATTATCTGGGAAACTGGGCAAATGGCGTGGTCACCTCACAGAAAGAACTGTCATTTCCAACAACATGCTCTACTCTAAATGAGAACGTACAGAAAACCCAAATTAAAGAATTGGGGTTAGTAGGAAAAGATGGGTTCAGTCATTCAAAGTTAAACAAGAAAGAAAAGAGAATCAGAGATAGCAGTAAAGTCCAAATAGACGAGTTGGACGAGAAAGACTGCTCCAAAAGCTTGCTGGGAAACGGCATTGCCTCTTCAATGCACAAAAGACTCACAGGAAACACAGACTGAGACATAGATGGAGTGAGAGTGACGTCTTACCGTTTCGTGAAAGTATACACTGGTTTTGCAGACAGAATAGCTGGTCCGAAGAAGAAGGGAGAGAAAATAAAATTTGTACGAGAGTCAGAGAAAGAAAGCACGGCACAACAGAGAGGGCAGGGGGGCCAGAAGAAGACCACTCTTTATATCTTGCAAAAGACCGTGTTACCCCCCACCTTTAAATGCCTTTAAATGGTTGGTTGCTCCCATTTATCAGAGTTCATACCTCTTGTTAAAACGTCTGCTAAAGATTTGGTTACAAAAAGAAGAAGAGAACTTTGGTTATACATACTCCATACTCATCATAATTTATAAGATAATTCTTGTGAAAGTTGTTGTACAAAAAATATTACTCTAAATAGTTATAGAAATATGTCAGAATAATGCTAAAGAGTCAATAATTTGAATTGCGTAATTAAACGGTTAGACATTTGGATTGTGTAATTAAAATGTCAGTCATTTTAGATTGTGTAATTAAACTGTCAAGTCATCTAGATTGTATAATTAAGAGAATGAATATAGTTCTTTGCAAGATTTTGCTAATTTGCTGGCAAATTTGAGACTCTAAAAATAATCTCATTTTTAGACAAATTAAGCCTCACCCTACTAAAGTTCTTCGCGCTGCAGCCCACTTGGGGTCCAAGCTATTGGCAGGGTAATCCCTCTTCCACTTTGAGTGGCAATTTGCAGAGTCCTCAAATAAAATGGGAGGCACCTGACCCTACTTAATTTTGTTAAATTAAACTTTGATGGTTATGTGAGGAATAACAATGCAGCTTCAAGTTTTGTTATTCGAAATTCAGATGATGATCCTCTTATGGCTAGTGCTAAGAATTTGGGCTCCTCCAACGTGTTGCTGCCTGGTGAAGGTCAAGCTCTAAAGGATGGTCTTCTTAATGCTCTTCGTGTTGGTTAATTACATCATAATTTATGTTGAAGGAGACTCCAAGTTACTCATTGATTGTATTCTTGGACATTGTTTAATTCCTTGACGAATTCGTTACAGATATTCATCAGTTGGCAGCTTCCTTAATTATGAGAGTTTGCGAAAAGAGAGCACGACTGCCCTACTGAAGAATCAAGAGAGAGAGAGAGAGAGAGAGGACCATAAGAAGGCGACCTCTTTATATCTAGGGTAATTTTTGTGAAAGTTTTTGTATAGCAAACATTACTCTAAATAGTTATAGAAATGTGTCAACATAATGTTCAACGGTCGATCATTTGGATTGCATAATTAAACGGTCAAACATTTTTTATTATGTAATTAAACGGTTAGTCATTTGAATTGCGTAATAAAGAGAATGTAATAAAGAGAATGGATTTGAATTTTGACACAAAGCTTTATATCGACAGCAAGAATCTTATAAATGCTAAATTAATTGTGTTTGAAATTACACCTAGCAAAATTGCACACAATCCATTAACACGACATGATTCACACAAAAATTTTCGTGTTCGGGTTGAGACTAATTGTGTCGTGTTTTGGATTGTGTTGACTTGTTAAGCTAATAGGTTGTTTTCGGGTCAACTTGCGAAACCCGTTTGGAACATTAAGACTTAAGAACATGGGTATTTTATAATTTAATAATTTGTTGATTTATTCATTTATTCATTTATTTTTTTAGTTAAAAAATTATAGTTTATTTATTTTTTTAAGGGTTGAAATGGGTATGGCAAGTTGGACGAGTCAACCAACATCCAATATGTGAATATAAGTAATAGTCTCAATGAGTGAAACGAGTCATGTCATCTTCATCTATTATTTTTCATGTTGCGTCCATGTTGAAATTTTTTCACCCGTTAGCTTAGTAGGTCATGTTCAGGTTGAGTCATCTTTTACACAACACCACACAAACCCGTAAAAGTATGACCCGTTATTAGGTCTATTTGAAATGATTTTATATATCAACTAGTTGGTATAGTAGTATTTTTCTCCACAATATTGATATCCATCCTATATTTGAATCTCTCATCCCCCGATAAAAAAAATTGACTATATACAATTTATCGCAAAGAAAGAAATGACCATATACAATGTAGTAATGTGATTTTAAACTTTAAATAATTAGGTACAATAAATAATTTGGAAATTGTGTATAAAACTATTAAATACAACAATACAATACAATACACTGTAATACAATTGATGAATTTGTATTGTAGTGAATGGACACTAGATACAAAGAATTCATTAGATGCAATGTAATACCATGAATTTCTTATATCAATACAACAAAACAATGTCATATAATTAATGAATTTGTATTGTTAGTCAATGGTCTAGTGAATGAAACTTAATTGTTTTTGGTCGGAGGAGATTTTGAGTTATATTGTTAGTATATGTGACTTGTGAGCACGTCAAGCAGCACCAAGTGATGAGTTTGATCTTTTTGTTACAAAAGGAAAATTAAATTTCCTTACAGATTTGAAGAATATATATCCTATAGAAAATTTCGCACGACATCATTAAAATATTAGTGGGGAAAAGAAAAAAGAAAAAAGAAAAGAAGGGAGCTGAAGCCTGAAGGCCAATTTAATGAAAGGCTTGTTGTTATATTAATCTTTAATCGTGGGGGGAGAAGAAGATACCAGTTGAGGCATGAGGATTGAGGGAGTCTTTTGAGGACGCCTTTTCTTTTTGGTTCACAGCCACAGAGGCTCTGTTCAGTTCAGTCCAAGCTGCAGCAGTGTCTCTATAGCAATAAAATAAACTATTCTATACTCTTCATTTTATAAGGAAAACAAAAAAGTTTAAATATGATAACATAGTGTTGCATAAAGTGCATGAAACTATACCCACGAAAGACGAGAAATTATCATGTTTGATAAGTTTTATCATTAAAATGGTGTAATTAAATCATATTACTTTTCTACCAATGTCAAAAAAATCCATTAATGAAGGAACCGACGAATATACGAATAACGAATTAAACTAAGAATGTTTTGCAACAAAAAAAAAAAACCTCAGAATTCATTTCAAAGTGAACCATGAAAAGCTTTTGTTACAATTCGCTCTTCTAAAAGAATGATCCTCCCGCGTGAGTAGGACCAATAGCACTTTCCATCCATACTCATTATCACCAAGATCTGCAAACAGCAAAAACTAACAACACTTTCATGATTTGCATCACTGCACCATTAAAGGAAGAATCGACCTGAACACTGTTCTTGTTCCTAGATGAGTTTCTAACTTTCTACTTAGAAGGATTCAAGAATCACTTCAATGCCACACAGAGCCAAATATAATTGCTCTCTGAAAGTGGGTCTCAGTCTCACCTTTCGCAGTTGTGTGTATATGTTAAAAGAAAAGTGTACACAACAGGGTGATTCTCAATATGTAATTCAGATATACAGTATAGAATAAAAGCAGATGAGGACTGATAGTGGATCATTGGTATTGGTGCGCTTGACTTGCACCTGGTCGGTACTCTCCAATTCCTAGCAGGTCCTGCAAATATGTGAAGCTACATTATTGAAACTGGAACGTTCAGCAGAGATGAATGTATCCAATGCCTACTAATATATATTGTCGATTCTAGACAAATGACATTATGACAAACAACAGACTCACCCAAAAGGAAAAGAAATAATGGAAGTATACAAATGAATATCATTGGGTCAAATTATCACTTCTCTGGAGCAAAAATACAAAATAATAAAGGTTTACATCAATTAGGCAAGAGAGCCTACCTATGATAATTTATTCAAATTATCAAGCTTTTGATGTATGGGTTAGCAGATAAAGCCTGGTAGCACGTAAACAGATGGCACATGCATGGTTCCGACACTTTTAAACTAGATTATCTAGTAGTAATGGTATGTAGTACTATCTTGTACTGTACTCCAAACCCAACAAGAAATCTGTGTTTTTGGTGGTCTTCCCAATGGAACCTCTAATTTTACCCTCACTAATGATCAAAGATTCAAAATACAATGAAAATCATATCTTCATTCTGCAAAGGTAGTTGAAACTTGAAAGTGGATATTGCATTTGCCCTTGATAGACAAAATTATCAAACTCATGGCAGCCACTCCAAATTTTATGGGGTTCAGCAAAACCATTATTTCTGTGTTCTAGTCTATAAATCATGGAATTTAGGGCCAGAAACAACTATATGACAAGGTTGGACTGAAGTTGGTACAATTTAGGCCATTGGGGTTTGGCAGCTTTTTCCATCTTCTCCTAAAGTTCATAATAGGATCGAAAAACAGAACAATACTGAACAAACTGCCAATATATACCAATGAGATAAGGATCTAAATGAGCTGAGGTGATAGAAGCTAGCCTGAATTGGAACAGCAGATGACCATCAAATTTGGCTAAGCAGTAAGCCCAACTTGAGGAAAGCATACATTGTGTATCATTGTATCAATGCCATTTAAAGGAAGCAGCCAGAATGCATGTGAAAATGAAATCCAAAAGAAATATACACCAAGATATCAAATACCAACCGAAGCAATACAGAGAAGAAGAAAAAATATCTACCTGGCATGCTTTGTTTTTGGCCCTGGTCTCTGCTGTACTGGGAATATCATGATTTGGTTTTATGAATTTCTTCTCGCGCCGCTCACACGAGCCCCATCCATCTGAGAACCTACCACCCCTAGTGACAGGGGAAGGAGGAAAAATAGCAAAACTAGTAACCATAACAAAGTGTGAAACTGTGAACTGATTAGGAATTAGATTGCTATCTTATGCTAGTTCCCAAAATCCGAAATCCATACTGCATGTAAGCCCGAACCACGAATTCAGCGCGCTGAACATTGCGGTTCTCATCGAACTCAATGCTTTTGTCTTTGATCTCAAAAGAGAGATTGAAGTAAAATGATATCTTCCTCCAACCTGTACAACACACACACCCCATTTTACATCTAGCATTAATTACACGTTTGAAACAATTTCTTGAAAATCAGCAAAACCCTTTACCTGACTTTTTTATGAATGGATTCCCAGAAATCATGGTGTAATCGGTTCTCTCCAAAATCTGTCAATTGGAATGACACACACAAACACACACAAACACACACAACAATCAATTAGGTCAAAACCATCTGTGGAATCAAAATTTCCCAAATTGAATTCACCATTAACTTGAATTGAATTGAAAGAGCCAATGAAGTAATAATGTTTACCGCCATAGCTGCATTCTGATACTCCTTGAACAAAGAAACCGAAGGAAACATCCCGGACAAGCTATGCACAGGGCTATCCCTCTCATCTCTCTGCGGCGCGTAGCTCACAGGGCTAGAAAATCTCCCGATTCCCGGCGACAAATGCGTTTCCGGAGACGAATAGACTGGCGTGGTCCGCGTTGTGGGCGAGCGCTGCACATTTCTGACTACGGCGAGAGGACTGGTCTCGCTAATTTCCGAAGAAGAGGTCCTCGCGATCTTCCTCGGAGGGTGGAAAGCCGAAGGCTCCTCTATGACCTCGCCGCCTTCCGCCGAGGATGCGGAGTCGGCGGAGAAGGGGAGTCGAGGGGTCTTGAAGAGCTTTGGCGGCGGCGGAGAGGGGTTTGAGATTGGGGGGGCGCGAGGGTAATTTGGGTATTTGATTGCGAGGGGCTTGCGGGAGTGGGATTTGGATTTGGAGGAGTGTGAGGCTGCCGCGGAATCGATGACGGCCCACAAAGCGGCGTCGTCGAGATCCTTGTCGTCGGCGACGGCGTAGGTGTTCGGGGAGGCCATGTTTGAAGTGAAGGAGAAGATCTGGTTTGTGTTTCTGAGCGTGAAGAGGGAGACCAATAAAACGCGCGGGAATCCGGCTTTTCGAATTTAATTCAACGATGCTCTGCGGACCAGACTTGCATATCATAATGAGGCCTAGCTTTAAGGCCCAGACACAAGCTGGAGGGTCACATAATACCCGGCCCAGTTTGCCTGATTAAAAGCTATAAATGCCAACGGGGCCGCCTTGAACAGGACCAATAATCATGCTCTCTCCTACTAATAATACAAGTTATTCTATTAATTATTTTTCATGCTTAAGTCTTGATGAATTTCTAATGGTAAGTATACTCTTGGATAAATTACAAAAATGATTGTAATTAAAGAAGAAGAAACTAAAATCAAATTTTAAAAATTTTAAAAATTTATAAAGTTAAAAAATGAAGTCAATCGTGATTCTTGGACTTACACAATTGATAGGTTGAACAACAGGTCTTGACGAACACCAACCTTTGCAAGCCTCTCTTGAGATGAGTCTTGACAAGAAAACGTCTTGAATGAGGCATCGTATAACATCTATGATATGATTGATTAGTGCTATGGGCCTATGGCCGCATACAATTTATTTACTTTAAAAAATTGTAAATTTTATTTGAAATAAAAATATATGTCGAATATCACTAAAAGTCACACCATATATATACACATGGCGTGATTGCCCCATTTAAAAATCTCTCGCCTTGGCTACCCACTATTATTATTTTTTTTTTTTGTACAAATTTAATTGTTATGGCTTTTCCAAGTATCGAAGCAATAAACTAATTGAGTAGTTGGTATCAAAACGCACTTTATTCTTAAGGTATTTAGGGAATATATTATTGTGTTACGAGTAAAACTTTAACTGTTTAAATTTAGGTATGAATAATTTTCTAGGTGTGAATAAATCATCTTTAAAATGTTTCTGAATCAAAAATTCGCATTCCTTGATATCCCTTATGCAATACTGCTCAAAATTTATCAATTAGTCTTCAGCAAAGAAACATCTATATCAATTTATACAGTTTAGAACACAACTGCCATAGTTTTAGGTGAGTTTGAACACTACTAATAATCTACTATGTATCAAATCGTATAGTTCAACTTTAGTGGGACTAAAATATGCACAAACAACGCGTGTCATCATCACCCTGCATCTCAGAAAACTATTCGAATAACCAGAGTATGTGATCATCCATCCTCACCCTTTGAAACGCCGCGTGGCGATTTGCTCGAAACGACGAAACGGAGTGTTGCAAGGTTCTACATCTTCGTCCCCAAATTCCTGAATCAGATCCAAATCGTCCTTCAGATTAACAGCTTCCGTGTTCGACGACTCCACCAGCACCTTCAATTCGTTGACCGGCCATTCGAAATCTCTGACCTCTTTCTTCTGCGACCTCATCGTCTCCGAAACCTTCTTTGCGCGGCTGAGCTTGGAAGAGACCTCGGAGAGCAGAGCGCAATCCAAGTAATCTTCGAGTTTCTTCGTCGTCGTCATTCTCAGCTTGGATTGCGGAGAGTTGTTGTGGCTAATTTGAACATCTTCCCTGCAACAAAATTAATCAACAAAGTTTCAATTAAAGACCTGAATGCATAGAAATTGTTTACGAATTTGAAAGCGGTGGGAGTACCTGGATGAGAAGGTTGAGGTCGGTGGCGGAGAGGAGGAAGGTCGAATGAGGCGTCTCTGAATGTCTTGGACAGTGGCCAGAGGACTCGAACTCCAAGTTTTGGCTCTCTTTCTCTCTGCCATTTTCGCGCGCGATGTTGGAGTTCAAAGCAAGTTTAACTGGTGCAGCCCAACCAAAATGGGCCAAAATATATCAACTTGTTGAATTTAGTGGGCCAAATTCCCGCTTGCAGGTGGCCCACTAAATTCGAGAATTTAGTGGTCTATACGTGTTTTCAGTTCCCCCCCCCCCCCCTATTAATTTCTAAAAAATGTGCAGTACTTCTATTTTAACTGATGCTTAGTTTATGATATATTGCTCTCTGTTTCTGAAAAAAAAAATTTGTGATTCTTTTAATTTATGTTTCTGTTTGCTGTGAAATCATCATCTCCAACAACAATATTTGTTTGTTTGTAACTATACCATAAAGATTCTACATTTATATTCTTGCTTTTGGGTCAACTGTAATTGGTACATTTATGAGATTAATGTCATTTTTTTTTTCACGTGCAATTTGCAATGAAGGGTGTTGTAGTTGGGAGATGCTTGTACAATGGTATTACTGATGGATTTCCAATTTTTGGGCATACTACATTTATGAAGTGATATTTGAACGCTTCCCAAGTTATACCCTAGAGTTTCTCAAGTCGTTCCTTAAGTCATCTTCAGTCGTTCTGTTAGGGTATCTCAAGTCGTTCCTTAAGTATTTCAGTTCGTAACTCGAGAGATTTTAAATTGTTTATACCCTTGGTGCATTTCAAATTGTACTTAGTGACATTCCAAATTATGTTTTGACGCTTCCCAAGTCATACCCTAGACTTTCTTAAGGTGTTCTTTAAGGCATCTTAAGTCGTTCATTACGGCATCCTAAATCATTCATTGAAAATTTCAGTTCGTACCTCAAAAGATTTTAAATGTTTATACCCTTAGTGTATTTTAAATTGTACTTAGCTACATTTCAAATCATACTTTGACGCTTCCCAAGTTATATCCTAGAGTTTCTCAAGTTGTTCTTTAGGACATCTTAAGTCGTTGCTTAACGCATCTCAAGTCGTTCCTTAAGAATTTTAGTTTGTACATGGAGATATTTTAAATATTTATACTCTTGATGCATTTCAAATTGTAACTAGTGACATCCCAAGTCATGTTCCGACACTTCCCAAGTCATACCTTAAAGTTTTTAAAGTCGTTTCTTAGGGCATCCCAAATCATTCTTTGAAAATTTCAATTCGCAACTCAAATGATTTTAAAATTTTTATACCCTTGGTGCATTTCAAATTGTACCTATTGACATTCAAAGTCATGATTTGATGCTTCTCAGGTAATACCATAGAGTTTCTCAAGTCGTTCCTTAAGACATCTCAAGTCGTTCCTTAAGGCATCTCAAGTCGTTCCTTAGGACATCCCAACTCGTTCTTTCAGAATTTCAGTTCGCAATACGAGGTACTTTAAATATTTATACCCTTAATAAATTTCAAATTGTACCTAGTGACATTCCAAGTAATGTTTTGATGCTTCTCAAGTCATACCCTATAATTTCTCAAGTCGTTTCTTAAGGCATCTCAAGTCGTTCCTTGAGAATTTTAGTTCGTACCTCGAGAAATTTTAAATGTTTATACCCTTGGTGCATTTTAAATTGTATCTAATTACATTACAAGTCATGTTTTGTTACTTCACAAGTTATAGCCTAGAATTTTTCAAGCCGTTTCTTAGGGCACCTCAAGTCGTTACTTAGGCCATCTCAAGTCGTTCCTTTATAATTTTAGTTCGTAACTCCAGAGATTTTAAATTGTTTATACTCCTGATGCATTTCAAATTGTACCTAGTGATATTTCAAGTCATGTTTTGACACTTCTAAAATCATACCATATAGTTTCTCAAGTCGTTCATTAAGGCATCTCAAGTTGTTCCTTTAGAATTTCAATTCGTATCTCAAAGTATTTTAAATGTTTATACCATTGGTGCATTTCAAATTATACATAGTGGCATTGAAAGTCATGTTTTGACGCTTCCCAAGTCATACCTTAGAGTTTCTCAAGTCGTTCCTTAAAGCATCTCAAGTTGTTCC
Source organism: Dryas drummondii (assembly GCA_003254865.1). Taxonomy (NCBI): domain Eukaryota; kingdom Viridiplantae; phylum Streptophyta; class Magnoliopsida; order Rosales; family Rosaceae; genus Dryas; species Dryas drummondii. The sequence continues at coordinate 273,758 of QANW01001165.1, read as the reverse complement.
TTAAAGCATCTCACGTCGTTACAAGATAATTTGAGTGTGTACCTCGAGAGATTTTAAATGTATATACCTTTGATGCATTTCAAATTGTATTTAGTGACATTCTAAGTCATAATTTGACGTTTCTCAAGGCATGGCCTATAGTCTCTTAAGTCGTTCCTTAGGGCATAACAAGTCGTTCCTTAGGGCATCTCAAGTCATTTTTTGAGAATTTTAGTTCATAACTCGAGATATTAATTTTAAACGTTTATACCCTTGGTGCATTTTAAATTGTATTTAGTTACATTCCAAGTCATGTTTTGTTGCTTCCCAAGTCATACCCTAGAGTTTTTCAAGTCGCTCCTTAGAGCACCTCAAGTCATTCCTTATGGCATCCCAAGTCGTTCCTTTATAATTTCATATCGTAACTCGAGAGATTTTAAATTGTTTATACTCCTGGTGCATTTAGAATTGTACCTATTGATATTTCAAGTCATGTTTTGACACTTCTTAAGTCATACCCGAGAGTTTCTCAATTCATTCCTTAGGGCATCTCAAGTCGTTCCTTTAGAATTTCAATTCGTATCTCAAAGTATTTTAAATGTTTATACCCTTGGTGCATTTCTAATTGTACTTAGTGATATTCCAAGTCAAGTTGTGTTGTTCCTAAGTCATACCCTAGAGTTTTCAAGTCGCTCTTTAGGACATCTCAAGTCGTTTCTTAGGGCGTCCCAAGTTGTTCTTTTAGAATTTAAGTTCGTAACTCAAGATATTTTAAATGTTTATACCTTTGGTGCATTTCAAATTGTTTCTAGTGACATTCCAAGTCATGATTTGATGCTTCTCAAGTAATATCATAGAGTTTCTTAAGTCGTTCCTTAAGACATCTCAAGTCGTTCCTTAGTACATCCCAACTCGTTCATTCAGAATTTCAGTTTGCAGTACGAGGTATTTTAAATATTTATACCCTTAATAAATTTCAAATTGTACCTAATAACATTCCAAGTAATGTTTTGATGTTTCTCAAGTCATACCCTAGAATTTCTCAAGTCGTTTCTTAAAGCATCTCAAGTCGTTTATTGAAAATTTTAGTTCGTATCTCGAGAAATTTTAAATATTTATACCCTTGGTGCATTTCAAATTATATCCAGTGACATTTGAAGTCATGTTTTGACGCTTCCGAAGCTATACCCTATAATTTCTCAAGTCGTTACTTGAGGCATCTCAAGTCGTTCTTTACGGCATACCAAATTGTTTCTTTAGAATTTCAGTTCGTATCTCGAGAGATTTTGAATGTTTATACCTTTGGTGCATTTTTCAAATTGTACCTAGTGACATTCCAAGTCAGGTTTTGACGCTACCCAAGTCATACCTTAGAGTGTCTCAAGTTGTTCCTTAGGGTATCTACAGTCGTTCCTTAAGGCATTTTAAGTCACTTAGTAAAATTTTCAATTCGTAACTCAAAGTATTTTAAATGTTTATACCCTTAATGCATTTCAAATTGTACCTAGTGACATTCCAAGTCATGATTTGACGTTTTCCAAGTAATACACTAGAGTTTCTCAAGTCGTTCCTTAGGGCATCCCAAGTCGTTCTGTAAGAATTTTAGTTCGTAACTTGAGTTATTTTAAATGTTTATACCATTGCTACATTTGAAATTGTACCTACTGACATTCAAGTCATGTTTTAATGTTTTCCAAGTCATATTTTGATGCTTCCCAAGTCATACACTAGAGTTTTTCATGTCGTTCTTTAGGGCATCTCAAGTCGTTCATTTAGAATTTCAATTCGTATATCAAATTATTTTAAATGTATATACCATTGGTGCATTTCAAATTATATCTAGTGGAATTCAAAGTCATGTTTTGACGCTTCCCAAGTCATAACTTAGAGTTTCTCAAATCGTTCCTTAAAGCATCTCAAGTCGTTTCTTAGAGCATTTGAAGTCGTTCCAAGAGAATTTGAGTTCGTACCTCGAAAGATTTTAAATGTATATACCTATGATGCATTTCAAATTGTATTTAGTGACATTTTAAGTCATGATTTGACGTTTCCAAATTCATAGCCTATAGTCTTTCAAGTCGTTCCTTAGGGCATCCCAAGTCGTTCCTTATGGCATCTCAATTCGTTTTGTGAGAATTTTAGTTCGTAACTCGAGATATTTTAAACGTTTATATTTTTAGTGCATTTTAAATTATATCTAATTACTTTACAAGTCATCTTTTGTTACTTCCCAAGTCATACCCTATTGTTTTTCAAGTCATTCATCAGGGCACCTCAAGTCGTTCCTTAGGGCATCACAAGTCGTTCCTTTATAATTTCAGTTCGTAACTCGAGGGATTTTAAATTGTTTATACTTATTTCAAGTCATGTTTTGACATTTCTCAAGTCATACCCTAGAGTTTTTCAAGTCATTGCTTAGGGCATCTCAAGTTGTTCCTTTAGAATTTCAATTCGTATCTCAAAGTATTTTAAATGTTTATATCATTGGTGCATTTCAAATTATATCTAGTAGCATTCAAAGTCATGTTTTGATTCTTCCCAAGTCATACATTAGAGTTTCTCAAGTCGTTCCTTAAGGTATTTCAAGTCGTTCTTTAGAGCATCTCAAGTCATTTCAAGAGAATTTGAGTTCGTACCTCGAGAGATTTTAAATGTATATACCTTTGATGCATTTCAAATTGTATTTAGTGACATTTTAAGTCATGATTTGACGTTTTCCAAGTCATAGCCTATAGTATCTCAAGTCGTTCTTTAAGCTATCCAAAGTCATTCCTTAGGGCATCTCAAGTCGTTTTGTGAGATTTTTAGTTCGTAACTCGAGATATTTTAAACGTTTATACCCTTGGTGCATTTTAAATTGTATCTAGTTATATTCCAAGTCATGTTTTGTTGCTTCTCAAGTTATACCCTAGAGTTTTTTAAGTCGTTCGTTAGGGCACCCCAAGTCGTTCGTTAGGGCATTCCAAGTCGTTCCTTTATAATTTCGGTTCGTAACTCGAGGGATTTTAAATTGTTTATACTCCTAGTGCATTTCAAATTTTACCTAGTGATATTTCATGTCATGTTTTGACACTTCTCAAGTCATACCCTAGAGTTTCTCAAGTCGTTCCTTAAGGCATTTCAAGTCGTTCCTCAAAGCATCATATATCGTTTCAAGAGAATTTGAGTTCGTACCTCGAGGAATTTTAAATGTTTATACCCTTGATGCATTTCAAATTGTATCTAGTGACATTCCAAGTCATGATTTGATGCTTCCCAAGTTATAGCCTATAGTTTCTCAAGTCATTACTTAGAGCATCCCAAGTCGTTTTATGATAATTTTAGTTTGTAACTTGAGGTGTTTTAAATGTTTATACCCTTGGTACATTTTAAATTGTACCTAGTGACATTCCAAGTCATGTTTTGTTGCTTCCCAAGTCATACCCTAGAGTTTTTCAAGTCGTTCCTTAGAGCACCTCAAGTCGTTCCTTTAGAATTTGAGTTCGTAAATCGAGGTATTTTAAATGTTTATACCCTTGGTGCATTTCAAATTGTACCTAGTGACTTTCCAAGTCATGTTTTGTTGCTTCCCAATTCATACCATAGAGTTTTTCAATTCGCTTCTTAGGACACTTCAAGTATTTTCTTAGGGCATCCCAAGTCGTTCTTTTAGAATTTAAGTTCGTAACTCCAGTTATTTTAAATGTTTATAACTTTGGTGCATTTTAAATTATTTCTAGTGGCATTCTAAGTCATGTTTTAACGTTTTCCAAGTGATATCTTAGAGTTTTTTAGGTCGTTCTTTAGGGTATGTCAAATCGTTTCTCAGGACATTTCAAATCGTTCTTTAGGGCATTCTAAGTCGTTCCTTAAAAAATTTAGTTCGTATCTCGAGGTATTTTAAATGTTCATACCCTTTGTGCATTTCAAATTGTATCTAGTGACATTCCAAGTCATGTTTTGACGCTTCCCAAGCCATAATCTAGAGTATCTCAAGTCGTTATTAAAGACATCTCAAGCCGTTTTTTAGGGCAACCCCAGTCTTTCCTTAAAAATTTTAATTTGTACCTCTAGGTATTTTAAATGTTTATACCCTTTGTGTATTTCAAATTGTACCTAGTGACATTCCAATTCATGTTTCATACCCTAGAGTTTCTCAAGTCGTTCCTTAGAGCATCTTAAGTCGTTACTTAAGCCATCCCATGTCTGTCCTTTAGAATTTCTGTTCATCCACAAATTGAATTGAACCCCCAAATCGGCTTACACTTATACTTTAGAAAAACACTAAATTCGGTATAAATTAACAACCAAAAATTCTCCTTTGCAATAACAATGGTTTAAAAAAAAAATATTCAAACCTTCACCGCTCGCCCTGATTCTCTTTTCAGACCCATGCCCAAGTGTCACGGTCCGCACTTAGAGTTGTGCTTTCGTGACATTAATATGAAGTATGGAGGGTCAAATGGTAAGAGAATGCCATCCGTTTGGCGAAGAGTGGCCGGGTTGCGCGCGTAGAAGGGTAATTTCATAATTTGGCTGTTTCGGGGTCTTTCGGTTGGAATTTGGGAAATCTAAAAATACCAGTAAATCCAGGAGGTCGAAACGAGTCCAACGCAACTGACGGTTCGTCATTCGGAGTTCAGGTGAATTAATTATGACCAATTATGACTTCTCGCGCAAGTTGATGTTTCCTCCTGTTTTGTGAGAAAAGTCATAAAATGCTCTTTAGGGGGAGACATGGTGTCAAGCTCTCCACCACCCCCGACACCCACACCCATGGAGCGTTAAGCGAGCTACTCTAGGAACCGGAGGGGACCTAGAGGGCGGGCACATGACTTCCGGAGGGCGGTCATGTGTCTCCGTGGGACAGGAGGTCCCACGGACAGTACAAGCGAGCGAGAGTGCTTGTATTGCGCTGGGCGCGCGCACATGAGGCTACAAGGGGAATTTCCTTAAGCCGCGCCGTATGCACATCACGCCAACTGGATGTGAACTCCCGGAGACTTCATGGTGCACATTGGCCATGTAGTACTCAACGAGGGCATCGGCTTGGGTGCGGCCACGCACAATAGATGATGCTAGCAGGCAGGGGAAGGGCGACCCCGTGCCAACGAGAGAAAGCTAACGTGGGGTATCGGAGAAGAGTTGCTCACTCGGGTGGCATGCATGCAAGTTGGCTTGCATGTTCAACTCGAGGAAAGGACTATGGGCGCGAGCTAGCCCTTACTGCCAGAACAAATGAGATGTGGGAATGAAGCAAGACCCGACATGTGAGAATGGAATGCCGGCGTCATAAGAACCTATTGATCGGGCGAGTGTCTTGGCTGAGAACCTTGACACAAGTAAGTAATCGTATAGTCGTTACGAGCGAGACTCGAGAGGATTAGTTCTTGTTGGCAAACCTCGAAGAGGCAACGAATGGGTCTATACCTTGAAAAGAGTAAAGAGAAAGTATGGCTGGCCTTGATTCAGAGGAATCTTGGCGCCGCACGGGCAAATTCCGCTGCGTAAAAAGTGAGCCCGTGACACCAAGCCTCTGCAGATTATCCAACATATATGAAAATGATGTGCCAATTGTGTTTGGTACTTACCTGGCTTCAAACTATGATTAATGAATTCAATATTGAAAACTCCCATAAATGAGATACACTACCCATAAAACGTGGAAGGACAGATTTCAGGTGAATTGGGGTGTTCTGAGGTCAACATATTGTGTAAAAATTAGAAACTAATAGACCTTTTTTATTTGACATGGAATGCTTACTGTAACATTCGATTTCATTTTGGATTTCATTTAGAATTTTGAAACGCATAAGGTTTTAGTCTGTATAACTTGAAATTGAAGGACCGGTTTGGAAGTCTCCCTTCAATTAATTATATATATAGGCCATCAAAATTTTAGAAAGGTTAACAAAGACCAAAATGAAAACTTTGTAGTTGCCCTCAAACAAGTGGAGGATACCAAATTGAAATTATATATTGAATATAAACTAACAGGTAATTAATTACACAAGTGAGATTTATAGGAGTAGCACAAGCATGTGTCTACTGCATGTTTCTGTCATTTGAAATAATAGACATACAAGCATATCTATTGGTTGTAATTTACAAAACTCTCTGAGGAGGAGCAATTAGCTAGCATTCACATTTACAAATAATACCATCCCTGCAGTTTGATTTCACTGCAACAGGTTCTGACTCCTCGTAGTGTACAAACTATATTTATCCATGACCCAAATGATGTTCTTCTAGGACAAAATTTGTTTCCTTAAAAGTGAGAATGATCCTATCTTTTGCAGGGTCTCAAAAAACCAAATTATGTAGGGCCTCCAAAGATATTGCTCTGCACCCTTCGTGGTAGCCCAAAATTTTGATATGCCCTGATCTCACCTTCCAGAGTGGCTGTGACAATGACCAAGCCCCAAGCTGTTGTTTGCGTTGTTTGGCTGGCATTGTTATTGCCACTGTCAAACCACGACCAAGAGGAAGACCAAGATGATGTGGATGCACTGCCGGCAGAGATAGAGGGTGACTCACCACCATACCGAATAGAGGAAGGGTCTGAAGTCGAATTGAATGACTCGCCAATCCCGGAGTCTGTTCGAGAAATTTGAGCAGGATCGGGGTCTTCAGGTGGGGGAGTTGAAGGTGTCTCCACTGCTGCTGCATTAGCATTAGTATTAATGTTTTTCTTTGGAAGAGGTGGCAACATTCTCTTGCTTGCACCTGCTGATTCTTCGTGATTAGACGATACACTTCCTGAATGTGGCTGCGTAAAGCGCTTTGTGTTCTTCTTATTAGATTGCACTGGCATAGTTGGAGGGTCACCCTTTACGGTACCAGGCCATGGGATTGCTACTGAAACATCTTTACACTGAAAATGTTCATGAGAACCGGCGTTCACCACGCTTTTTTTTCCATTGCCCGAAAGTCGGGGCTCTTCACGCCTCCAAACATATACTTGAGAATCTTCACTAGCACATACCACATACTTCCCATTTTGACTGAATGAAGCTCCAATTTGGCTGCTTGTGTTTCGGAAACCTATTATCAGTTTTCAATTCAGTATTCTTGACCTGTAAATTGTAAGGAGGAAGCGAAATGGTCTGAGGATTAGATGGGATATATACCTCTAAACTTATGAGTGACAGTTGTACAACCATCCACAATCCGAATCCGGGAATCAGCAGAGGTAACAAGCATTTCTGATGGGTTTATTGGCGAAAACTGTGCATTTCAAAAGAACAAAGGAGGTAACAAGTACTTCAGGTCAGATGAATTTATGAGCTTGCTCAAAGTTGATTAAATAGAGAGCAATGTACTGTTACATTACCTGGAAACCGGTAATTTTTTTCGCTTGATTCTTCTTCTTGTTTTGAATATCAATCTGACTATGCTGACTTAATTTACTATCTGAATTACGAAACAAAATGAGCCTTATCATAGACTGTCTGTATGAATAATTTCAAAACTAGAATAAAGTTATAGGGGTTTCATATTAATGCATTAGAAGAGCAAGTCATACCTTCTGTACTGTACATGTGAACGTTTCCTTTGTGTGAACCAACGATGGCAGCCTACAGTTATGAAAAGGTAAACCATCATACTACAGGGATGAAACGGTCTAAACAAGATCAATTGAAATCATGATAAAGTTTTCTAAGTTGATTCAACTTGACTAATTTGAGATTTTTTGTAAAAATTATAAGCATGTTGAAGAGTACATGAAACCAGGAAAAAAAAAACAATATATCTGAAAACCAAAATATATATATATGCATATATATAATGGAGCTGGACCTGGCCATCTGGAGTGTAGCAAACAGCAGTGACCATTTCATGAAGATCAGTCCAGTCCACGACTTGTCGAACAGGTATGTTCCATAATCGAATCTTTGCATCAAGTGAGCCACTGATAAAATAATCATCATTCAAAGGATTGAACTGTATGCAAGTTACTGCCAAACCAAACCAGTAGTATCCCAGTCAAAACTCAAGAAACAAATTAAGGAACAACATAAAATATATGTATATACATATATGCTGCATTATATAATTATATTATAGTGCGAAACCAAGCATATGCACAGCAGCTAAACATATGTTATTGGTTTATACATGGATATCTTACCATAATCATTGTGGGCAAACAACTTTAAACATGTCTGTGTCTCTATATCCCATAATCTAACAGTTTTGTCCATTGAAGATGAAAGAAGTTGCTGCAAATCCATCAAAAAAATTAACCCACCTCCTACATTAAATCAGTATGTATATGCATTCAAATTTGAATTTCTCAAGAAGGCCAAAGCTTCAAATTAATTATAAGCTATAATTGAATTTCTCATGATGGCAATAAAGATTAGCAAATTATATAAATCCTAATTACCTGAGATCTGGACCAGGACAGGTCCAAAACAGCATCCAAATGACCTTCGAAAGAGCAGACAGGTTTTTCGGACAAGGAGAAGACAGTTTCGGGCACATGGACATAGTCGGGGATGGAATTGGTTTTTCTAGCAGAACCTCCCTTCCCCTTCTTCTTCTTCTCACCAGGCGTCACCGAACTCTCCGAAATCGACGGCGATCGATCCGGAGACGGACAAAACGACGGATGAAGCGGCGTCGAATTACCTTCCAACGACATAATCTCACACTCTTGAACTTCCCAAACGTGAATAATCCTATCCTCTCCCGCACTAGCAAGCAACCTCGCGTCGAAGCTGAACTTGATGCTCCAAATCGAGCCCTCATGAGCTTGAATCTCTTGGCACAAATGCAATGCCGAGAGCTCCTTATACGACTTCCCGGAATGCCTAACTTTAATCCACTCCGACGAACCACCGCCGCCGGCGGAGTTCTTGCTCTTCTGGTCCGGCGACGGAAGAGGCGGCAGATGAGCCTCCCTTTCTTTCTCCCCAATCAAAACACTCACAGCGGTTCCCACACCCTTTATGCTATTCTTCAACAACGAAACCCCTTTTCTCTTGCTCATCATCCTCAGGCTCTTGGACACAAACGAATTGGCTGCGCCCAACTTCCTGGGACTCCCGCCTTCGCTCGAAACGTTTTGGCGCCGCATCACCTCTTTCACCACCGGAGAATATCCAACGCATTTTTCGAACTCGTCGATCGTCAATTGTTTCCCCGTTTGGAGATCGCTGAACTTGTTCCAACACCCGTCTTGATCGTACTCGTTCACGATGAACTCCGTTCCCGTGTCCAAGTTTTTGATCAAGAAGAAAGCGCCTATCGAATTGTTCGTGAAGTCGACGGAGTTTCCCACGCTGGCGTGCCTGACTGACCTTCCGGCCGCTCCCCCGGCATCGATCGCCGGTGACGCTCTGACCGCTTCAGTGTACGGACATATTCTAGAGCGGGCCGCAGCTATGGCGGAGGTTGTCCTCGTGAGGCGTTGCTTCGAAACCGTTCCGATTACCTCCTCTTTCCTCCGCTTGTCGGCCGAGAAGGCCTCGATTTCTCCCTCGGAGCGCGACCGTACCAGCACTACCGGAACCACGGACTCGGGCTCGGGCTCGGGCTCGGGCTCTGGCTCGGGGACTGGTATGTCTTCCCTGGAGCGAGTAGGAGTCCGCGCGACGACGCCGTTTGTGGTCTTGTTCGAAATGAGGCTTTTAAAGCTTGTAATCTGTTTGAAGCTGGTGAGCTGGTCTTTTCCGCCGCCGGCCAGTCCCATGCCCTGTAACAACCGCTTCCGGCGTTCGCTGATGGAGGCCGGCGCCGCCATCCAGATGTTATAGTCTGGCGACATTGGAGCGATGGAGGGCGTCGACGCCGCCGTGAAGCCTCGCAAATCGACGTCGTTTCGGACGGAGGAGGCGCAGGAGGCAAAGGACATGCGACTGTCGTCGAAGTTAACGTCGTCGTCCGAGGACGAGGCCTCGAGGTCGAGTGGCTCGGCGGAGGAGGCGCGTTCGTAGGACTCAAAGAACCGGTCGTCGTCGGCGTCCCGGAGGCCGTCCCAGTTCATCGTCAACGTCCTCTTGCGTTCCATGATCATGGTGCATTTAGCAAATTAAGATCGAGCTTAGCTTAATTAATTAGCTTTTGTTCTGAACAATGAACGTTGAATTGAATTTTTTGTGTGAATTGATATTGTTTGGTTTGAGAGAAAGTGGAAGAGAGAAAAAAGAGGGGAGGGGGGTGTTTGGTAGTTAATTACGGTTATGCAGAGAAAGAGAAAGAGTCAAGGGGAAGCTTTTTATTAGTGATTCGTTCGTTATTATGTTTCGTTATAATAATGGATTTGGAGGGAAGGTTCTTATTATAATAATGGATAAGTATTGCATTTTCCATGTACCCGTCGTGCGACCTCATCGCGTTAGCCACTCGTTTCTTGCCACGTCAGCAATTGGAATTCATTGCTGGACCTCATCATCCTAAGAAGCCCAAACACAACCGGGTTTTGGGAACTGTGGGAACACGGATACAGATAGCCCATCTTTCCTATACTTGGGCATTCTGTGGCCCATTTAAGATTCAATATTGAGTAGGGATGAGTTCGGATCGGTTAGAATCGTCGATAACCTGGCTGCCACAACTGAAACTGAACCTAAATTTTTCTAGCTTAAAACATCGGTGATCGACTAGTCCGCACGCAATGTAAGAGTTTGACACTCACTTTTTTCCGTTAACATGAATTCAAATTTGTTCTATTGTTAATATTACTTTTTTGTTATTTAAATGAGAGATTTCAACTTAAGTATCTCTAATATTATGAAAAAAAATAACACTAAATCAATAACTAATTAATATAGAAAAAGAGCATGTTTTGTGTAAAAATAATAATACATGTATGTATACACGAAATGAGACTAATAAGTACTGAGGATGGTTAATACCATATGGGAATGCGCTTTCTTTATTCTTATTATCCTCTTGTGTCGCTTTTCATTCGTCTGTAATGCCAATAAAATAAGCCAAGACCATATGCAGGAATATATAAACACATAGGGAAACAACATGGGATTTTGATTCATCAAAGATTTATGGGCTTCATGGGAAACAACATAGTAGTAGATCCCATGTCTATAAATTGATTAACTATTTGGCACTTGATTAGTAGATGAGATTCTTGAGAAGTCTCATGATGATGGACATGGGAGCATGTTTGCCTTTCTTGGAAATACAAAACTAAGTCTGAAATATTATACCAAAGGGAAATTTAACCCTAAACCCAAATAGTAATAGAGGTTGTTTTTATGACCCAATGTTTCAAAATTTACTTTTATATCCCTTTTGCCACATGAAAAGTCAAAAATACTCTTCTATATACCAAATTAAGAGAAATTGTACCAGCAGATGGAGGAGATACGCTTGATTTGAGGCCTCCCGCATCCCCACTTTGTTTATGAACAAAACCCAATTAATTAATGACCATTAAAATGTCAAAGTTAGCTTTGTGCAGCTATATGTGTAACATATACTACCATGCATAAACAAATGAGTTCATTAATGTTGGTCCACTGTTTGTATATACCACATTAAATGATTGTTAATTGCGGTTATTCTATAACAAAAATTACATCCATCTGGATTTCTTTCATAGTGGCTCACATCACATGCCAACTAATTCATGACTTTTTTTCTTCCCTTCAGCTATCTTTCTCAGATTGACATGGAATAATTATCACATGCATATTTGTTCTTCAAATAACCCATACAAATCCTTTAAAAAATGAACCTATATATCTATTTAATTCGATATTTATATATTACAACATTAATTAATATTGAGTAAAAATACATTAATTAATATTGAGTAAAAATGAACTGATCGTCTAAAACAAATTGATTTTGTCTTTTTCCCGGTGGAGAGTACCTAAACACGCCACCTGAAAATCAACTGTGCTTAACGATAAAATTTAGGTTCTTTCTTTCTCCATATATGGGACCATACGACATGGAATCCAAAGAAGCTAGTAGCACGTCTTCGTCTAAGCGTAACCCGCAAGAAAATTAAAGTAGTTCTTCAAAAGGATCAAAACAATGAAACTGAAAATCTTTCAGAAACTTTATTATTGTTATTCATGAATCACATGATTAAGAGTAGTCTCTGAGAATCCTCCATCCTCTTAATTTCTTAAGAAGACAGAATATTAACACTTTGAGTACAAAAGAAGAACCTATCTCTATCTATAGCTACATGTCTCTATGCGTACGTGCTCTTTTTCTTGTTCTGTACTTCATCTCTGAGATCTTTTTGCAACTTTACACCGTCTTCTGGGTTTCAGTACAATTTCGATCAGTACTACTCCTCCGCGCGACCCCCAGAACAACTCAACCAAGATCTCTCTCAAAAACCCAACAAATTCAAAAATATATATAATTCAAAAAAGAGAGAAAATATCCTAATTAATTAATTAACTTGCCACGTACGATCGACGGTCGATCATGATCATGGGTAATTGGCCACATCAGCAGAACCCCGTTCGGCTGGAGCGGCCGGCGGTTTGGCTTTCTTGATCTTGCCGTACAAATTTGGAATGCAAGGCTGCCAAAACATTGCCTGGAGTTGTTCTTCCGTAAAATCAAAGACCGTGACCGATGGCGACTGCGATGGCGATTCTTTTCTCTTTCCCAGGGGCACTTTGGGCGCCGGCGGGCACTGTGTGGGAACCGGGATTCTGTGCTCCAAAGACGTCGGCGTTTTGAAACCGTCGTTTTCGTCGTCCATGATGTCGTCGTTCTCTGCCAGCTCGTTGGATGTCAGTCCCTCCAGTGTCGAAGACGGCGACGTTTTGTGTTTTTTAGAATTCGGAGTGTCGATAACGTCTGGATTATTCTCGGAGGATCTTTGACCATCTTCTTTCTCGGGTTCTTGATTATGATGATGTTGATCGCGAAGCTCGTCATCGTGATGATGATGAGGAGTCGAATTGTGGCCGTGATCATGAATATCTGAGGGCGTGGCTGCCATCTGATTCTTCAGAAGGTCGAATTGGATCGGGACGACGTCGTTTGAATCCATGAAGAAGAGACGGAGGAAGAGATGGGAATTGAATTGAATTGGTGGTGGTGGGAATGGGAATGGGAATGTGAGAGAGAGAGAGAGAGAGAGAGAGAGAGAGAGAGAGAGAGAGAGGAGTGGTGGTAATTATAGGGATGGAAGAAGCCACATGAGAATATGGAATATAATGATCAAATTCGCCTTCTGAAATTTCCTAATTCTACAGGGATTTATATATTTATAGACTACTTTTAGAGAGAGAGAGAGAGAGAGAGAGAAAGAGAGAGAGAGAGAGAGAGAGAGAGAGAGAGAGAGAGAGAGAGGAAACGGTTTTAACTGAACAAGATTGAGTCTTGGGAGAGAGCTAAGGCCCGCAGCTGCTTGTGTTTATGTGTGCATCGGATCCTTCAACAAGAGGGATTCAAAGCCTCCACCAACCCAACTGACTCTTTCTTTCTTGCTCTCGGAATAGGAATGAGAATTTGAGAATTTTCTTTTTCTTTTTCTTTTTCTGATGAGGAGAAATTGAGAATATAGTACATATATTTCTTGTTTTGTGAGAATTTTAGTGAGTCAGTTCATCTGTGTTTGAGCATACTACGCTTTTCTTTTCTGATCTCTAAGAACTTTTAATGCATCTATGCACGTGGCTTGTTACATGGGGACCACAAGGCTATAAATCTTCGATCTCGTGATATTTTCGAACATAATTTATATGTGCCTAATATTAATCTCTAGATGCTTTGTTCATCTACCAAGCAATAATCAAATAAAATAAAGTTTTATTTATCGTATTTAGCCATTTGCAATCTATTTCAAAGGGATTCGAGATTTTATGTTGTGTGAAGTATTCTGTGAAGGTATTTGAATTTTTATTAGTTTAAATTTTAATTGTATAATTTAAATTTAAAAATTTATATAATTTCACTCATACTTAAAAAGTGCTATAAATCTATTTTTTTATTATTAAATAATAAATACATAAATAAATTAAAAATCAAACAGAACAAATATAGATTATGAATCATTCAAAAATAAATATGTCTGATAATAATCAAATTATGGTAGGAGTTGATTATTAATAATGTACGTGTTCATTAGTCTTCCATAATTCGATAATGTGATATAAGTAATTTTATTCAAATGAATTTGTGTACATCCCCACTTTTTTATTTTGGGGTTTCTATGTTTTCCTTTTCTCAATTCTAAATTTTAATCCTTGTCACCTCATGATTATATTTCGTTTAGACTCCCAATTAAATACCACTTCTTAATAGTATCATCGGATCTTCTAAACATAAAATGGCGCTTAAACCTTTTTCTTTATTCTTAAATTCCCTTTGGAATTTGCCAGTAATTAGGCATCCATGAGTACTGAGAGTCCTATATAGCTAGGGGTTGTTGAAACCACCAACTAATGACAAAGTGAGTAATAATTAATAAACTTACCATCTACTCTACCACCTATCGTTGCTACCATCTAAGTTATTTATTTTTAAAATTTTTAAATTAAATATTTGTCCTTAATAATCAATTTATATTAAAATAAAATTATAAATTAATAATTAATTAAATTGTTAGGGCTAAAAATTAAAAAGTTTGGTTCAAATAGCGGCACCCTTTAATTTATCAATGCAACCATCCACATGATTGAATTGCTACTCCATATCCATATATATATTACCAATTATTATGTGACATTTACCGGTATGGTCCGCATCAATACAACCAAATTTTGGAAATTAATTAGGGCAAATTTGATCGGACCACCCACATCTTCATGCATGTGGATCTATGTACAAATTTACCAAATTGTGCATGCAGCACCAAAAATCATGACCATCCATAGGTACTGGTCATATTGGTTAACTTATTACTTTCAGTCTCCATAAATATGAAGTAATTACATTATTTAGCTAGCTAGTGAGATTATTAATAGGGTAGTGGGTCGATCACCTCTCAATAACGTACCTAACTGAATATTAATCTCAACTTCTCAACCAAGTCATTGACCAAATGTGCATTTTCTTTAATATAAATCCCCAAAAAGAAAATTAGAACATTCTGAGCTAAAAAGCTAGATGCTGTTTGTAGCTTAGGATTCCCATTCCCCCCAGCTGAAAAATAAAGGGCGGGGGTTAGGATTTGGTAATCTACCGATTGATGAGTTATGAACGACGATCTACGAGATGAGATTTTAACGAGAAAAACGACAATCGCGCTTTGAGTGTGTAAAACGGGGGACCGGGTCCGTTGGAGTGCATGGTTTTCATCATCAAATAGTATGCAGCTGTTGGGATTAATTCTACTCCATGCTCCTTCAGGTACGTGACGACCACGCTCCAATAATTTAGTGCCGGCCCCTCCCCCTTTTATACTAAAGTGGATTAGAAGGCTAATTAAAAAGTTTACACTTTATTTTTCAAATGTGGTTATCAATTAATGTGACAAATGATAGGATACTTTTTTACTTGCCATATATAAATTATATTTATCCAATACATCTTTCATAAAAGTGAAATCCGCTTTCATTAATAGATCTTAGTAAAATTTGATCTTTGCAAAAAATATATTTCGTAATAAATGTGATACAAATAATTATATTGATAATGCATTTAAGTGATTACAGTCAAATTTATATGAGTCCATTGTAAATTAAATATGTATGAGACACTTGAATATTGATATATAATGGTGGGAGAATTATAGCTCTAGTATTAGAGGATTTTACTTCATAATTGTGATAAAGGTTTGAGTTTCTCTTCTCCTATAAAATGAAAGAAAACTTTGTATGATATGAATTATTATATGTAAGAAGAACTGATATCATATTTTATGTAATTGAAAAGTCTGCAAAATTGATGAAGTTCTTAAGGCATGTGAATCATATAATAGTGAATAGTGACCCAAAAAAAAAAAGCATGGGAATCATATATCATACTATTGGAATTAAGAAAATATTAGAGAGAAAATATAATAAGATGATCTTGTTTAGTGATAATGAGTAAGGTACAAAATAAAAAGATAAATTAAGTAAGTGTGTAGTGAGTAGTGACTAGTGAGGACACAAACTCTCATGAGGAATATTGTAAAGTCGTGGTCATGCGTTGTGCCTTCATGATTTTACCCCATTGCCAACTATCACGTCTCGTGTCAAACAATCATCTCCTACTCCGCATTCAACACATGCAATTACTGAATTACAAAACACAACACCCTTCACTCTCAACTCCATCTCAAACCCACGAATCTTCATTGGAATTCGCTTAAATTCACTGTTAATCAGTAAGGCTGCCGGTGTGAACCCTACTCAGAATATACCTGGCTAGCTAGAAGATCCAACTTTTATTGTTCATTACTGGTGACTCTGTATTTTCCCTTTTTAAGAAATTATTTTGTATAACTGTTATATTAACACATGATATAACTAATTTATTTGTTATAATATGAGTGAATGTTATTAATACTATATCCTACTAATATAAACACATCGTCCAATAATACCTTTACACGTTGGATTGGTTATACCACGTATTAGTATATCGGTTATATCCTATAATTTTTCTCCTTTTTGGGAAGGATATTATTAATTCAAACTTATATTCAAGCACCCAAGTAATTATGGTAAGTTAATTTTCTGAAAATTGGATCAATTTTCAAGGCTATGTTGCTCACTTGAACGATCGACAAGATTTGGGCGACGCTAACTGAAAACTCATATATCCTTGTGACTATATATATGATCAAATTAATTTAATTGTTGAAATTGATAATTCATTTTAAAATTTGAGCGACATTGAGTAAGTGTGTCGTTTTAAAAACCTTACAAGACAATAAACTGATATGGATGGTTTCAGCCAAAGACTCTCTTGTAAAAGTCATCAACCTATTATTTGGTGGGAATGATCTATTTCAGTAAAAATTGCTACGTTGGAAAGTAATGATTTTAAGAGATATTAGTGGCACTATTAATTGAACATGCATGGTGAATATTGTATCGTACATATTTAATTAGTAAGGACTAAGGAGCAAAGGGGGCCGATTAATTGACTTAATGAAATTAAGGGTCTGTTTGGTATTCTATTCAAAAATTATTTTTTGTTTTTAAAAATAAAAAAACAAGTTTTAGTCAAGAAAACGTGTTTGGTAGACCATTTTTAAAAACAGTTTTTAGAAAAAAAATTCAAAAACATGCCTTTTTTAAAAATGATAAAACATCGTTTTTCTCATTTTGTTTTTACACTTCCTTTTTTTCTTAAATGTCATTATTTTTTAAATTTAAAAATTGTTTTCAAATTTCATATCAAACACGTTTTCAAATTTTAAAAATTAATTTTGAAAACTCACATTTAAAAAAAAATTCTTAATTTTTGAAAAAAAAATTTGAGTTGAATACCAAACGGGCCCTAAGTAACCGTTTGGTATTCTTTTCAAAAATTATTTTTTGTTTTCATTAGTTATATTTATAGATGAAATGAATAATGAAATAAGTAAACAAAAAATTTAGAAAACAATTTTTGAATAGAATATACCAAACCCTCTTTCCATTGTTTAACCTTTAGTTGTTGGCATGGTTTTGTTTGATAAGAATTTGATGCAATGTGTTTGATAAAATGTCTCAAAAAAACAAGGTAACGTACTAACAGTGTAAAAAGTACGTGTAATTATTTAAGAGTTACTTCATTCCGTCTCCGGCCACGAAGAAAATTATTGGATCCACGGCTGCTGATCAACCTCAAAACGTAGGCCTATTCATTCACTGAATACCGATTTTGAGTCCTCTATTTCATGAAAGTCTTCTACTTCCTAGCTATAATATGCCAAATCATGTAAATAACTAAGAGAGTGACAACCAACAAAACACACACATAAGTCAGATATATGCTATGATTCATACTCGTGACCATTTTCCCATTTGTCAACCATGAAACCATTCACGTGCATGCATGTATGTATCGATCTAATTAATGGAGATCTGGGACCAGACATTACATTATACTCTCCAACTGATGCATGATTCCCCAACTTTTCGAAGATGCCCTCTTCTGCCTCTGCAAAAGAAACTTTCTTTGGAGTAGAAACCCCATTTCCCCCACTATCTTGTGTCGCTTCTTCACTGAGTACTCTGTCAGAAACCAACTTTCAATTCACAATGATGATTTTGATGTATGTAGA
Organism: Dryas drummondii; assembly: GCA_003254865.1. NCBI lineage: Eukaryota > Viridiplantae > Streptophyta > Magnoliopsida > Rosales > Rosaceae > Dryas > Dryas drummondii. The sequence continues at coordinate 255,655 of QANW01001165.1, read as the reverse complement.
CGATCTCGGTGTGTAGAAATGGGGAAATTAGATCCAAATGCCACATCAAATGGCCATTCATCAACAAATTAAGCTTGTGGGGGGTCATACAATTAAACATGTTCAAATTGGCCTTATTTAACATGGGTCTTGAATATTCTTAATCATCCTTCAAATGAAAGTGTCGTATTACAAATAGAACAATAAGTATGACACAACCACCACCATAATCTCACATTTATGTCAAAGGATATATTATAATGTATCTGAGCTCCCTCCAAATTTTGCAGCCTAAAATCAATGGATCATGCCACAACTCATTGAATTAAAATGACCAAACCGTGTTTCGTGTTCTGCCCTATACGACACAAAAAATAATAATGATTTTAAATGGGTTGCTTAAACTTTCTTCTAAAAAAAAAAAAGAACTTTCCTTGTTAAATGTCGTATTGTTAAAAGAAAGAACTCATTTTAAACATGCCATACCCATCACATATTCTCACGTACCGGTGCAATCTATTTTACACTCCGCATATTGCAAAGTGCAAGGATGTACTAGTAACTATGTGCAAGAACCAGGGGTAAAATAGTCACCACAAGAGCTGGAAGAAAACCCCACCATTAGAACCGGACTGCCAAAGGACAACTGGACCCACTAGAGGCCCAGATCAAAGTAACGCGTCGCATGGGCCGTAGATCCAGTACTCATACAAGGCCGGCTGAATTTGCCGTGCATTTAAAGCGCATTTCATTTCGGGCGGAGGACTTCCATTTTCATTTCCATTTCATTTCATTGCCAAATCCCCTTTCTCTTTCACTCGGTTTTTCGTGTCCGTTTCGTTTTTTGTTTCCATTTTGAACCAGCACCAAGGCCCTCAAGGCGGGCAGTGTTCATCCACACCTCAAAGGAAAACGCATATTCTAGGGTTTCCAAAAGGTGAATCTCCGAGTACCATTTCGATCCGTATCATATATTTCTCTGTTTTATTTTCTTACGAGATTATAATCATACAATGTGCTCGAATTTCACTAGGTTTTGGTTGATTTGGGCGTTCTCCATTCTCATTTTGTTGTTTGGTGGATGATTTTTGCTACATTTGGGTTTGTATTTCTGTATTTGATGTGTCGGTTGTTACAATATTGGGCCTAGTTTTTTTCGTTTTATTTTCGGTAGATTTATTGCATGATCTGTTTGTTTATAGGTGATGAGCGATTTGCATTGCTGATTATATGATATTTTTCCATAAAGAAAAATTTTGTCTATTTTTGTATCACCAAGAAATTTATGTGAATTAGATTTTGAGTTTAGCCCATTGTTTATGTCTTCTTCTAAATGTTCTTTTTGAGATTGGGTTGGACTGGATTTGAACTTATATGTTTGTTACTTGTTAACTTCAATTTCTCATATGTTAATTACTATGCAACATTGTTCTTGTGTGAGACAAGTGACCATTCTATTGATATGTGAGGCATGTTTGTTTTAAGTTACGTGTTTTGGTTAATTTTTGTTTTGGGTTCTTTTACTACAATGCTGTTAATTTACTTGCAGGAAATAGAAGATGGCGGATACTGAGGATATTCAGCCTCTTGTCTGTGATAATGGAACGGGAATGGTTAAGGTATGCAAACAGAATCCTGTCTCTCCCTTCGGGAATGAGGGTAAATAGAATATCAACCTTTATTTCTTTCTGACCGCAAATGGACTCAGTTTGATCAAAATATTGTATTTTAGGCTGGATTTGCAGGAGATGATGCTCCAAGAGCTGTGTTCCCTAGCATTGTTGGCCGCCCCCGTCATACTGGTGTTATGGTTGGCATGGGCCAGAAAGATGCGTATGTTGGGGATGAGGCTCAATCCAAGCGTGGCATCTTAACTCTGAAATACCCAATTGAGCATGGAATTGTGAGCAATTGGGATGACATGGAGAAGATTTGGCATCATACATTCTACAATGAACTTCGTGTTGCTCCTGAAGAGCACCCAATTCTCCTCACTGAAGCACCTCTCAACCCTAAGGCAAACCGTGAGAAAATGACCCAGATCATGTTTGAGACCTTCAATGCTCCAGCTATGTATGTAGCCATCCAGGCTGTTCTTTCCCTCTATGCCAGTGGTCGTACTACTGGTAAGTTATTTAATTGGCTTAGATAGTGCACTACCTTTTTCCTTCTACAGTAATAGTACTTTGTTAACTGAATTGAGACTAAACTACTGGTATTCTTGCAATAGCTTGGCACCAACTATCAATGCATTTTGGTTGAGATGGTTGTTGAGAGTGTTTTACTTGTAATAATTTGGGTTGGGCCCATATTGATAAACAAGCATTTTGAAGATTCAGCCAAAAGCTCTCAAATGCAAAAAGTTTGTTAGGTAGTATTTTTAAAAGGGGATGACCAGTAGATAATATGATATATGCAGTTCATTTGGAAGATATATATTATGAATGAATTTGGAATTTTCAGGATAAAATTTGATATTGGAGAATGATTGGGCAAAAAAAAAAAAATCATTTGGAACCATGAAAGTAAATTACCTCAGATAACACAATGAATATTCTGGGTTTGCAATTTAAATAAATATCCAACTTGTTAATGCTGAAGTGATATATATGATGATTTTATGCAATGCTCCATCTTTTCTATGTGCTTTTGTGCAGGTATTGTTCTTGACTCTGGAGATGGTGTTAGTCACACAGTCCCCATTTATGAGGGGTATGCTCTTCCACATGCCATCTTGCGGCTTGACCTTGCAGGTCGTGACCTAACTGATGCCCTGATGAAAATCTTGACTGAGCGTGGTTATTCATTCACAACCACAGCCGAACGTGAAATTGTGAGGGACATGAAGGAAAAGTTGGCTTACATTGCTCTTGACTATGAACAAGAATTGGAAACTTCTAAAACCAGCTCTGCTGTTGAGAAGAGCTATGAGCTACCTGATGGTCAGGTTATCACCATTGGGGCCGAGCGGTTCCGATGCCCAGAAGTCCTCTTCCAACCATCCATGATCGGAATGGAGGCTGCTGGTATACATGAGACCACTTACAATTCAATAATGAAATGTGATGTTGATATTAGGAAGGATTTGTACGGAAACATTGTACTTAGTGGCGGGTCCACCATGTTCCCTGGAATTGCTGATAGAATGAGCAAGGAAATTACTGCATTAGCCCCTAGCAGCATGAAGATCAAGGTGGTTGCTCCACCAGAAAGAAAGTATAGTGTGTGGATCGGAGGCTCCATCTTAGCATCTCTCAGTACCTTCCAGCAGGTTGGTTTCTCAATATATGTATACATTGTGTCCTTGCACAAACTGTTCTTCAAAGAGATTCTTATTGAAAATCTGATTTCGTTTGAGTGCAGATGTGGATTGCCAAAGCTGAGTACGATGAATCTGGGCCTTCAATCGTGCACAGGAAATGCTTCTGATTACAATCAAGGATAGGCAGACTTAAAAATCACTATTTGGAAAGAAAATGCTGCTCGCATTCTTGTTCTCTGGTTTTGTTGTCTGTTTTTATTTGCTTTCTATTATTTTACTGTCTGGACTATGACGTTGTAGGTTTACCGCTGGATTATTTTGTTTTGTAATTCTTTTGAAGATGTTTTTATTCTCAGTGGTCATTGACTAATCCCTCTTTTGGTAGCATGCTTATTCTGTCTCATCTAACTTTTTCTTGTGCTGTTCCTTCCGTTTATCTGCTTTGGTATTTGAATGATTTAATTGGTGGTTTCTTTGAAATGAAACTTTCTTGCATATAGCACAATTTAGTCTGTATTTAACAGTAGAGGCAAGTTGGCCCATGTTATATAAGAACAATGAAGATGCTACTATGTGTTAGTAATGGTGATTATGAAGACCAGTTGGTCCCTTGCTGATTTCCTTATGTGAGTTTGACTGTAATCTGACAGAAATTATGTATTAATTTAATGAAATAATGGAGCTGTGCATACCTCTTTTGATGAATACTGAAGGAGCTAATGAAACAGAGACAATGCTGGCCAAGCAACCTTTTTTCTTACGCCAAACCAACCTGGGTTGCTTTCAAAGGGAACCCAAGACCTCCAATTTGTAGACAGTGCAAAGGTCTCACTGTCTCAGCATGACATTCCCTGTTCATTCCACTCACTTAAATAGAGTTTATAATTGAGATTTCCGACATACTATGAGAACTATAACATACTTACAATGATGATCCCAAAGAAATGGAATAGACTAACAAAGCATAAGGAGTAGTGATAAGCAGGTTGAATAAAGGCCAAGGGCCAAAGGAAAATGCTAAGGATCCATTAACAAGAAATTTGAACCATGCAATTCCAAGATCCGCCGAGTATAGTGGCCTAATTCTAAAATAGTTTTTTCCAAAAAAAGGTAGAGGAAACGCATGTGGTATTAATGTATGAAAATGCAAAAACAATGAATATGCTCATGATCCCAAGCCATAAGAAAAAGAAACTCTATGTACTACCGAGTACCAAACTTGAGCGGCAGTACCTTGGACTCCAAGTCTCGAGTTTGAGCCCTAAGTCTCGGACTATGAATTTTGGATTTTGGGTCCTGAGCCTTGAGCCCATATCTAGCTTTTGAGCCTCGATCACTGAATTTCAAGTTTCGAGTTTCGATTTGAGATCTTGAGTCTCACACATACCTTATATTTTGAATCTTAGATCCCGAATCTCAGACCTTGATCTTTGTATCTTGTCTTTCAAGCTTTGGTCATATCCGTGTACTCTTAACTAGCAAATTTAGGTTTACTAACTATAAGACATTGAGACTTATGTAATGGGTTATGCTATTTTTTATTCATTTTTATGTGGTAAAGGAGAGTTAAATTTGAGATTTCTTCCAAAATTTGAAAGAGAAACACAATGAATTAATAGCTAGTTATCACAAGACTATGCTACTAAATTAATACCTTATTTTTTTCACCAAAAAAAAACTTGAATACCTTATTTTTTGGACTTAGGCGGAGTCCCAATGAAATTTTAGCATTTAACCTCATATCCACTGCAAAAGTTTAACCATACATTTTTATTTTCATGTATTAATATTTAATACCAATACATTTTCATAATTCTTTAAATTCGGAAATAATTTTCGTATTTAGTACCAAAACAATTCCGATTTTCAGTTGCATTTCAGTGATCAGTCTTTCGAAATTCAATCACACCGGCTCTCAATATTGCACAATAAAAATAATTCACATAGTATATATTTTTTTACTTAGGTTTTAACAGGCCCAAATTTAGAATTGGGGATTGCAGAGAGCGGAATCGGAATCGGACTATTGGAACTTCCAGTCGTAACCACAGCTTCAGAGGTTGAAAGGAAGACTCTTGCCTAAGTAGGTTTGATTCTGATGATCAGCTAAAAGAAACTTGGAATCCGAGCTTCCTAGTCTCAGCTCGTGATGTTGGGGCACATTTGGGATTGCCGTTTCCATGGAACCAAACAGAGCCTTGGGATTTGACTCTGCAATAACAGAGAAAGATGGGTAGGATAGCTGTAGCAACGATTGTGAGCTTGTGGGTAGTACCCATCTCCCTCCTTGTGAATCACATCGTTCCCGAGCCTTACATGGTAAGCCCACCCAAAAAACACAGATACCCACTTCTTTCAATTCAATGTGAATTTTATCTATCTTACATTTTTGGTTATGTATAACAAGTTCATGCATTGATAATCTGTAGGATGAGATATTCCATGTGCCCCAGGCTCATCAGTACTGCAATGGCAATTTCAGAAGCTGGGACCCCATGATTACCACTCCTCCTGGCCTGTATGTTCTCTAGCATTTCTTAATTCTATTTTTGGTGTTAAGAAATGGGTCTTAATTAGTTCTAGCTAATTTTTTTGTTTTGCTATGTTTTGATTGAGAACTTAAGGATCATGTTGTATTAGCAACGAATTTAATATATGCAAATTTTAAACTTTTGCAGGTACTATCTTTCACTAGCCCATGTTGCTTATTTGTTTCCAGGCATGTTCTTCATAAAAGCAGCCTCATCATTTTCTGAAGTCTGCTCCACTGCGATTCTTCGCTCCTCAAATGGTGTTTTGGCAGTACTTTGCAGTGTTCTTGTATATGAAATTATCACCCACTTGAGGCCAGCTCTTGATGAAAGAAAAGCAACACTTTATGCAGTGGTCCTGGCCATGTATCCTCTCCATTGGTTCTTCACGTTTCTCTATTATACAGATGTTGCATCACTTGCTGCAGTGCTTGCTATGTATCTTGCGTGTTTGAAGAAGAAGTACTGGTTCAGTGCATTGGTAAAGGAGTTAGCTCAAGTCTCTTCCATAAGTCATTATATAATTGTTTGAACATAAGGATGTGATTCTGATACAAATAACTTAATTCGATGTTGTTAATGCAGGTTGGTGCCTTGGCAGTTGTTATTCGGCAAACAAATATTATATGGATACTCTTTGTTTGCTGCAGCGAGGTTATAAATATTACTTTAGCTGGTCATAGAGATAAGATAGATTTAGACCACTCTGACTTCTCAAAGAGGAAAAATAGTCAACTAACTCCTAAAAACAGTGTTAAGTTGGGCTCAAACTTGAGGAAGCGGAAAGTTAGCAGTTCAGTAGGTACTGGAATACATTTGATGCCAACCACAAGTGTTTCTTCTCAAACTTGCGTGTCAGGTTTGTCTTGACGTATTCAAATTTGATTAGGTTTTATATTTCGAATTTATGTTAATGTAGTATTAAAGTTGATATAATAGACCAACCCCCTGTTAATGGGTAGGATAATGAAAATGCCACCGTAGTATATTTCCAAATCAGTTGTTCATACCCTGCCTTGGATGCTTCTTGTTCTCAATGCTTATAATACATCTTGGTGGCATTATATTGCAGGTTTTCTTGATGAAATAAAGGCCATCTTTCTAATATTATGGCACATGAAGTTGGAAATTTTGGTTTCTTTTAGCCCTTTTATTATGGTATTCGCAGCCTTTGTTGCTTTTGTCCGTTGGAATGGGAGTGTAGTTCTAGGTACAACTCATCCCTTTGTTTTCTTGTTGTGTTTTTGTTTTGCTTTACAAATTCTGGCATATGAGGTGGCCTCTGTTCTGTTGTCTCTTACGGTGTCCAAATGCTGTAGGTGCGAAAGAAGCCCATGCAGTTTCTCCACATTTTGCACAGATCATGTATTTTGGTCTGTTTTCTGCTCTTGCTATGGCTCCAATACACTGTAGTTTCAGTCAAACTGTAGATCTATTCTGCTCAATCCGGAAGAACAAGTTGCTTAGTTTCTTTCAAATGTCTTTGGCACTTGGTGCTGGCTTCATCTCTATTCATTTTTTCAGGTCAGGCTTATTTAACATTTTGAGCTCAATGCTTTTGGAAGAATAATTGCACAGAGTTGATTGAAGAGGAAATAGTTCACAGATTTTGTTACTAGTACTAGCAATTGAGTGGGCCTACCGATTTTTCCTTATATGAAGGTCGGGTTTTAAGTGATCGATGTTTGAGAAAACAGTTTGCACATGTTTCTTTTCTGGTTTCTGCAAAGAAATTTATACATTTTCTCCAATGTCAAGAATGGTGAACGTTTCCCCTGCTGTTTTCACATCCAATGCAGTATAAATACTCGTTTAAAAGTTTTATGTTACCATTTGATCATGTAATTCTTTGACTGTTGCAGCATAGCTCATCCCTATCTTCTTGCTGATAACCGGCATTATCCCTTTTATCTTTGGCGGAAGGTCATCAAAGCTCATTGGTCAATGAAGTACCTTCTAGTCCCACTATATGTTTATTCATGGCTTTCCATCATCACTAGATTGGGTTGGTATACAGACAGCCTTTAGTCATTATATGATTATATCTTATCTAGCTTCATTATGTTTCTTCACTAAGGGACTTGTTTTCATGTCACCCTGGCAGGGAAAGTTGAGAGGAAGATCTGGGTGCTGGCATTTTTCTTGGCTACTGCTGCAGTTTTGGTTCCTGCGCCGCTGATTGAGTTTAGATATTATACCATTCCGTTCTTTTTCTTGATGTTACATTCCCATATTGATGATTATCAAAGTTGGTTTGTAACGGGGTTTCTGTATTTAATCGTCAATGTCTTCACGATGATGATGTTCTTGTACTGGCCATTCCATTGGTCCCATGAGTCTGGCACCCAGAGGTTTATATGGTAGCTATATGATCGACATTGACTAAAGCATAGTTAACGTCATATATGTGTGTGTTACTATGATGCATTAGACCACCGTTTGGTGGTCAGAGCATTTGCCAGTCTAATTTAAACACTAATTTTACATTTTGGCCTGCTATATTCTTGCAATCATGTCACCTCAATAGCTATGTGTCAGATGCTATAGTCTATATTAGGTGTGGATCATATAAACTCCCCATTATTTTGGTCTTTTTGAGCAATCAGTGTGAAAACTTGCAAGCTTTTTTTTTTTTTTTTTTTTTTTTTTTAATTAAATGGGCACCCAATTTCTACTTTTCTAGTGAAATCTTTTGAACTCTTTATGTTATTTTGTATATACAGTTTTTTCACCGTTATAGAATAATTAACTTTGCAATCTTCATCATATTTTTGAAAGTTATGTAACATTATCTCACGATATGAAATTAATATCATAATACTTAAAGAGATGGATTCTCATTTGATATATATTATTAACAATATTTAAAAACAAAGATGTCCATGTCCCTCCCTTCGTACACATTTCATGACCCTAGTTTTGTAGAAGGTATTACGTGGTGACACACCAAATAACACTTCCATTACCACATACACTTGATCCTCTATCTTTAACCAAACCCTCATAATAAATTTGCATCAGTTTGCCCCAACTTTGAACATCCATTTGAGTCCAAGTTGTAAACTCCATCTAATTTCTTAAGGAAAGAACAGACATCATAGCACGTGGTTGGTTGAGGTTCTCATGTAAATGGGTATTTTACTCATTTAAAAAATAAAAAATAAAAATACGCACATATTTTATCCCTTTTGTTTTAGTTTTATATCTTTAAAACCTAACAAAAAAACAAATCAAACTACTAAAAAGAGAAATAAAATGGTGAAAACAAGATATTGTAAGAGATGAAGGTGCTTTACACAAGATGGATGATTCTGAAGCCTTATTCATTATTTTTCTTTTCTTGTTTTCATTCACATTTGTGATTTGTCTCATTCTTATATTTCAATTATTTTGATCAATAAAATTAGTGAACAAATTTAATGAGTTATTTTAGATACGTAATAATTGTTGTAGGTGAAGAATAATTTTTTATTTTTTTTTGCTTACATAATAAGTTTATTATTATAGAATAGTATTAGAAATCTCAGATTAATATATAGAATAGTGCCGGAGGCAGCACCTACTTATTGATCTAACTGATGTTGTAGATGACATGATGACATGTGAGTTTCTTTCTTATTTGCATTTCGGAGTATGATCCTCTGAGGTCTGACAATGGTAGGACCAGTGGCGTGTCCAAAGCTTCGCGGCCTGCTATGGTGGAGAAAGTGGGCCAAACGGGACTGGGCAATCGCCGCCGCCGGATTCACCTTCGTTGCCTTCGCTCTGACTCTCATCCCCCACACCTCTTGGAGCGATGAACAAGTCTCCCACGTCATCACCACCGTCGATTTGGTCGATTTGACCCTGTTGCGCGACGCCAAAAATAGAGGCGCCCGTACGCAATCTCACCCCCCTCAACATGCTAATCACATTTTGATTGATTCTCTCTCTGTGTTCAGCTCCTGATTCATTTTCTTCTTGTTCAAATCTTGGTTTGGCAGTTTGTTTAGATGGGAGTGTGCCTGCCTACCATTTGCAAAAGGGGTTTGGATCTGGCTCTCACAATTGGCTGCTTCACATTGAGGTCTTAATAATTCAAATCTTATGCCTTTTACATATCTATGCCTATGCTAGTTTCATGCAGTCCCTCTACATATTCTAGTAGATATCATTTGTTTATGAAGAAAGCAAAAATGGGTAATGGGTTTGGGTTGTAGGGTGGTGGTTGGTGCCATTCAAAAGAGTCGTGTTCTTTGCGTAAAGGGACCGCACTGGGGTCTTCCAATTATATGGAAAGGGCTCTTCTTTTTTCTGGGATTTTGAGCTCTCAACCATCACTAAATCCTGGTAATTAATTTTTACTCTGTTTCTGATACTTAATTTTGTAATTTTAGCTCAATGTTAAACAGCTGATTGATGTGATTCAATTCATTTTTTCGAGCATTCTATAGAATTCTATAACTGGAACAAAGTCAAAATACGGTACTGTGATGGTGCATCTTTGGCTGGCCACCCGGACAATGAGTTGAAGGTAAATGTGTGTTTGGAGATTATCTGCCTTGTTTCAGAAAGAATGTTGAGAAAGTTACTTTTGTTTTAACATTATCTGTTCTTGCATTGTGTAGAATGGATCACTTTTCTTTAGGGGCCAGCTCATATGGGAAGCACTTATGGATGAACTCTTGTCAGTTGGCTTGTCAAAGGCGAAACAGGTATCTCTGTGGTTGCTTGGATTTCGCTCTAATTATTTAATAATCATCATCTGTAAATGCACAGCTTTAGACATCTAGAAGACTCTAAGCATGTACATGGTTCGGTGATTATGACTATACAAGTCGTTTCACTCTCATTCTGAGAGCTGAGTTCATTAATACTATAATGAATAATTGTATGATTTGTCCAGACATTTAATAAACTTCTGCTGAGAAAGTCATTTCCTCCTTGAACAATTTCTTTTTCTCCTCACTCGCATAAATTTAACTTTCCTAAATCCATATTTTATTCCATAGTGATCCACTTCTGCTAATATGTACGAGTGGCATTCTTACAGGCTCTTCTTTCGGGATGCTCTGCTGGCGGGTTGGCGACTCTTATACATTGTGATGAATTTCGAGGTCTTCTTCCTAAGGATACAACTGTCAAATGTCTTGCTGATGCAGGTTTTTTTCTTGATGAGTATGTTTTATGTGTACTGGTGCCTTCTGCAGCAACATCTTCTAGCAAATCTGTTTAGTATGAAGTCTTTCTAGGACCATATTTTGGGAACTCTTCTAGGATCATCTTATATTTTTTATCGAATACCTCATAAATCATAAGTTTCATACAATGGTACTAGAATTTCCTGATTCCATTTCTAGTTAATACATCTGTAATAAAACCTATCATACCATTCTGTAGCAGGAATGTTGAAAGTCTTGCATGCTTTCTAGTAACTACTTGTTGTACATGTATAATTTTTTTTTTTAATGCATCTTCTGTTTACTAAATAGTGATGACATAAAGAAAAAGAGAGATTCTTTAGCCACTTTCTGTTTACTACATTTCAGGAAAGATACTCTCCAAATTTCCACCATGAGATCTTTCTTTCGTAATGTTGTCATCCTTCAGGTTATGCTCTGATCTTTATTGGACTAGCTTATCTAATCTTTATCTAGGTAATACTTATCCTAGTTTTTTTTTCATTAATTTAAATTACTACCAATGGTGATACTGTCGGGTTTGCGGGACCCACTATGTGATGGATGGAGTGAATATGAGATGTAAATCACTAGTCAATATCGATGTGAGTCTTTCATACAGTGCATCTGTTAGTTCTTATTTTAGAGTCTGACGCATCATACATGAGACAAGGTTTCATCCATTTGACCCATATGAAGATAAACTGTTTTGTGAGGCTATATAATCATTATTGATTTCTTTTTTTTCTTTTTTTCGTTATGCTGTCAGGGTTTAGAAAAAAGTTTGCACAAGGATTGTGTTGCGAATATGGAACCAACTAAGGTAGGTTTTCTTTTCCTGTTCTGTATGTGGTGCCACTGATCAAATTTGAGATGTTCTTATTTTTCTGTTCAGCTATGATTCATAACACAAAGCCCCTATTATTTTTTGTGAACTTTTGTGGCAGTGTCTCTTTCCTGAAGAAATTATTAAAAGCATTAATACCTCAGTGTTCATTGTCCAACCAGCTTATGATTTTTGGCAGGTAATGTTTTCTCAGAACCCAACCTTTATTTGCTTGTCATCAGAATTTGATTTCACATTCCTTTTTTTCTCTTCCTAATTGGATGATCATTAGATACAACATGTCTTGATACCTAAAGAATCAGACCCAGGTGGCTACTGGCAAAACTGCAGACTGAACATTAATTATTGCAATCCTTCCCAGATTGAAATGCTACAAGGTAATTGGATATGAATCTCATGATCATATATGTATTGCCCGATAGTCCAGGAATATAGCACACTTAATGGTCTGAGTCTATTTAGCAAGCGCATGTTATATGGCCCATTCTTCAAGGACTATTATCATTATGATCTACCAATAGTTAATTAAAGTATGCTGCTGATTGAAACCATCCATTTGTAGATGGTTGTGGACTATCAACCAGCATATTTCCCCAATGAAATCAGGAGGAAGTTTAGGGTATTATTATTTTACATTTAAACTAGGATTCATAGGCCATCATACTAGAGAAAATCTCAGTGGGACAATCTGGTAACAGATTTGATGGACCATTATCCTGAATTTTTAACAGCTGCAAGTTGCAATCAGTGGCCCTTACTAGGGTCATCTTGTTAGGTTATTTTCTTAGCAAGGAAATATCTAGTGGCACAGACTGGTGCTCCCAAACCCATGTAGCACACATGTATTTTCTAAAGATAACAATTACACCATTGGTTCATCTTATGGTACTTGTAGCTTCTCTAGCTTGAGGCCTCTTGTCATTTTTTTTTTTGGTTTCTGATAAGACAAGGCATTTTGTCATTGGAAAATAGGATTCATGCATTGGACCCTGTAATTGGTTGTATAATGAAGAATAGTTGCAAACAGATTATTGTGGCAGATTAACATATCAATTTATTTCATACAGGTTTTCGTGGTTCTATGCTGAAGGCACTGAATGAATTCCAGAAAAATAAGGAGGGAGGAATGTTTATAAATTCATGCTTTATTCATTGCCAGACATTGGTGACTGAGACATGGCATTCACCCAATTCTCCACGAATAAACAATAAGGTGAGCATATTACCAAAAAAAATGGCGGGGAAAAGTTTTTCCATGGTGAGACTTTATAGTCAGCATTGAACTCTATAATTTTGTACTAAAAAAATTGCATGTACCATGCAGAAATGTTCTATTTCATTTGTAACATATATTTGTTATACAATCCTTGCGTTTATCATGTGGTTTAAGTGTTTTTACCAATGTAGATATGCTTTATATTTATAAATGTTGCTTTTCATGTATTCTAACTGTTCACAGTAGCAACTGAAAACCTAAATACCATAAGCTTGGGCAATGAAATCTGTTTTTTTTTTTGGTATTGTTTTCTGTCATTTTCTTAGCTAAACTTGTTCTCTGACTGAAATTGTGCTTTGCTATTCCTGATAGACAATTGCAGAGTCTGTGGGTGAATGGTACTTTAATCGAAATGCATCAAAGCAAATTGACTGCCCATATCCATGCAATCCCACCTGCCAACATATGGATTTCCTACATGGTTGATTGAACTCAAGAACACTTCCAACTTGTTAATGGGTTTTTCACAACCTTAGAGATATTTAATTCCTCAATATACCCTGGTGGGGATCTTCCTTTCTTGTCCAGAGCATGATCCTGTTCCTGTAGATATTGAGAATGAAGGTGTGAAGAAAAATACAGTTCATACTTGATGTCACTTCTTTACATAGAGGAGAAACACGTTCTGTAATTGTTGCTTTTACATTGCGGAGTCCATAATAACCAGATGAAACGTCTTTGCTTTCAATGTAGTGATCGTTTGAAACTATTCTTCGATGTAATTGTATATGCTGTGGATACCTTTTGTACCTTGCTTTCCAGAAACAAAAATTTCCTCATGCTGCATTTGTAACTACTAATTTTTTTTTTTCTCCGATTGCATGATTTTATCCTTTATTTCTTTTTTATCTTAATGCTTTTTTGTTTTTGTTTTTGGTTGGGGGACAAAATTTTTTAACCTGCATTGACAGGTTATAGCTTTAAAATCCAACAATTATATTCATTACCCACCTCCACCTCAAAAGAGTGAATGGAGCTAAACCAATTCCCATAAAAAAATGTGGTAAATTTTCTTATTAAAATGGAAGTCTAGAGGTTCGATTGACTTGCATGTGAAACATGCGGTTTATTTTTTACAATTATTTTTCCTACTCGTCATTTGCAGAAGTCAATTAGCAATTTGCTTATTATGTCTGGAATCCCGAATCCTATTTAGCACATGTCTCGTCGGCAAAGTCGCCTTTGATCCGCTACTAATTAAAAAAGACTTGCCAAGTGACCTACTGTTTTGGTTTCTGATCACAATTTTAATAGAAAAAGACTTGGGGAAAAGATAAGACCCATTGTCAATGCTACCTCTTTATTTTACTTTTGTGACCACCTGCTCTGGATTATATTAATTCTAACAACTTGGCTGAAATTTATACCAAACTTCTCATTATATATACATTATAAACCATACTTGGAACTTCTCATTATACCACACTTTTCCAAAACTAAAAAGTGATGATTCTCTAATAACTTTGATCGAGTTCTTTAAATTTGCAGAGTCAACATTCAGTACTTTTGTGGTGTAAAGCTCCTCGATCGAGTCTATTAATAGTACAGAGGATTTAATTTGTATCATAATTAAATAAGCTTCGGTTATGGAGAGCTCTGATGACGAGTCAGTTGATGACCTTGCGAGGTTAGTTTCTTTAACTCTAAAACCATCTTTCTTTTTGTTTTGAAGTAAATTTTGTATCAAACAATAGGACTTGTATCTGCCGTTGGTGTTCATAATAATTAATATGTATACCGAATGTAGTTGTAAACATCATTTTATTGATATGTATAATTTAAGGGAACCTAGCTTTATTTGTTACCTAGTTTATTTTTATTGTTGGATTAATATATTGTCTACAAATTTCGCAACAGTACATGGACGTACTGTTGTTTATTTATTTATTTTTATATGAAAAACTAAAAAACTAGAGTAGCTCTAGATAGGGATAACAATTATACCATAGCTTCAGTGGCTCCGATGTTTCTTAATTCTATCTGATCATGGGTGCAATTTTATGTTTGCTGTGTTCTGTTCAGTATGCCAGAATATTGGTTTTCAAGAATTGCAAGGGGGAAATCTGCCACGACAGACCGTGGAGATAGATCAAGTATAAACTGGTCAACAACAAAGGAAATGTTTCTTCATCCAACGCTGCCACGTCCTCCCTTATTTTGGGATAATATATTTTCAATATCATGTTCTTTTGCTATCTTATTGGATCCTCTGTTCTTGTACCTTCCTATCCTTGACGAGAATATGAAGTGTCTCGCATTCGACCAAAACTTGAAGAAAATAGCTCTTGTTTTGAGAACAGTCACAGACATACCTTATATACTGAACATTATTTTCGAAATTCCTGATATACTTGAAAGAGCAAGACGTTGGGCCCATTTCCATGTCAGTTTTGGATTTGCTAAGGAATTAGCTATGGAGATTTGGAAGTCACACATCCCAAATGACACTTTAGCTGCTCTTCCTATTCCACAAGTAAGAGAATCCCTTCTGGAGTTGTTAACATGCAAGGAGGTTGTAAATTTCCACGTACTGGAGCAAGATGTTATTGACTTTTACGTGATATATTTGAATTAGGACAGCTCAATATCTTAATTGATTCAATATTTGTCACTACATAATTAGATTTAACTGGCTTAAGCCTCTGTGATGTACGTGTGCAGATAGTAATTTTAATTTTCTTTTCAACAATGAGGGGATCAAGATCTTTGACTAGAATGAGGATTCTGAACTCGCTTATTGTGTTGCAATATCTGCCACGAGTTTATCCTATCTACAGATTCTGTAAGAAACTTAACAAGAGGAATCTTGACAAGAGTATTCCTAACAAAGAGGTTGCAATATGGGTTCCAGGTCTAATCAATTTTATTTTGTACATCCTTGCTAGTCATGTAAGTCTCCATCTTATCTTAGTTTAATTTTTTACAGTATTTTAATTGATTTATTTTTGTACCATATCTTTTTTTTTTTGTACAATATCTTAATTTATATTTTGTAAAATATCTTAATTTATTTTTTCGCTACAATATTTTAATTTATATTTTGAACTTTATTGTTTAGGTACTTGGAGCATTTTGGTATTTTTTTTCTCTTCAACGAGAGATAGATTGTTGGGGATACTCTTGTCGAAGTGAAAATGGATGTGAAATTAGTACTTTTAATTGTGATGACAACACATTCAGAAATATCACAGTTCTAAATAATTTTTGTCCGATAAATCCACCAAATGCAACGATATTCGATTTTGGCATATTTCTTGATGCTCTCCAATCTGGCATTTTGAGGTCAACAAATTTTCCACAAAAGTTCTTGCAATGTTTCTCGTGGGGTCTACGAAATCTGAGGTTTGTACACACACACACACATATATATATCTATCTATCTATCTTTTGTATCTTTTGTTCTTGCCTATTGCACATATCACAAAATTTAGAAATAAAATAATTTTAGAAGCAACAGATCGAGGGTTAATTAACAGTAAAAAAATAGGATTCAAACTCAGCCAAAAAATGTCATCTTCATAAATATATACATCATTTCAGAATAATATATTGCTGCCTTGTGCTTATGCATATGTGCATGTCTATCTCTCTTATTAAAATTAGTTCTGATATTTTTCTCCAACGCGTCTTATCCTTGAATCCTTCTCAGTTCTAAATATTAATTGCATTAGAAGAAGCCTTTGTGTTCCTTTTCTTAGATATCGTATTTTATATATTGCTTTATTGGATTTTTGCAGTTCTTTTGCTTCAAACCTCAAGACCAGTACCTACGCATGGGAAACCCTCTTTGTGGTTTGTATTTCTATAAGTGGCTTGATACTATTTATATATCTCCTTGGCCATTTGCAGGTTGGTGATGCCTCTTTATATAAAATGATTTCTTTATGCTTAAACTCCTTATAAATTAATTTCTTTCTGTTTTGAGTAGCTCTATGCATGCATGTATATATGTTGCGTTAGCTTCTGATTATAGGAAGAATACATCATTTCCTTAATTGTTAAAACTCAAAAGGTGAACTGTGAAGACTTTAATCAAATTCTGTCTTTTATTGTTTATCACAACCTAAAACTTGATATGATCATGCGTGTGATTGGTCAGAAATTAAGTATTTTCATCATTATTTGCTGTAATAAGGGTGAGTACACATTTAAACCAATTAAACAGACCAAACTAAATATATAATTCGGCACGATCTGGTTTCCAAACTGAAAGTGAAAGTGTAACAGATTCTAAAAACGGTGGAATTAATTTCTTTGCAATGTGTTTAGTGCATTAAATAATTGATATTATAGTTATTCTATGATTGCAACACCGCATGTGGATGAATAAGTCAGCTATTCTTCTCCGATTGATTCTGTGATTAGATTGGAAGAACAATATGAGTTTTGGGTTGAAATAATATTAATTACTTCCGGCTCAATAATATGCTGTACACATGCGAAAACTTATATATCCATTATAGCTAGTATCCCCATATATATCTCAGGATTAATTTTAATTAGTTGAACCTGCTTGTTCTCCAATAGACATTTATGCAGGCAACTGATAGATCATTTAGGGTTTGGCGGAAGATGGATATCATACGTGGAAACATAAAATTCATATCATCTGAATATGGCCTCCCTAATATGGCGATGCCGGTTGAGATAATGATATACAAATGGCTTCAAAACGACGAAAATCTTGATACGGAGAATATTTTCTCTCTTCTTTCTATGAAATTACAAAGATACATCAAACGCCATCTCTTTTTAGCTACACTACAGAAAGTAAGTTTCTATATATAATTGACAATAAGTTGTACTCATCTCTTAGGGCCCGTTTGGCACTGATTCTTAGAAGCACTTTTATTTAGTAGCACTTTTATCAGAAACGCTTATATTAAAAAGCACATATAAATTTTTATAAAATTTTTAAGTTGTTTATGCAAAAGCACTTGAAAGTGCTTCTTGAGAAAGCACCTATCAGGTGCTTCTCAAAAAATCCCTTAGAAGTGCTTTTATAACTCAAAAGCACTTCTAATTATTTTTGCCAAACGCTATCAAAAGCGATTTTACTAATTTGAAAGCGCTTTTGACAATTTAAAAAGCAGTACCAAATGGGCCCTTAGTATAACAACGTTGCTTATTGGATTTATCCTCTTCACATGTACTTGACCATAGATTCCAGTGCTTGAAACTATGGACAAACAAGTGTTGAAGGCAATCTGTGACCATCTTGACCAAGTGACGCATGATAAGGGCAGCTATATTATTCGTGAGGGAGAACCACTTGATTTAATGATCTTCATCACGTTGGGTACTGCACTGACCTACACAACCAGTGATGGTGGAACAAGTTCTGCTTCCTCAAGCAGTATCGACCATCTTGGAAAAGGTGATTGTTATGGAGAACAACTTTTAAATTGGGCTGCGCAACCTACGTCCTCTTTTTCCAGCTTACCCATCTCGAAAAGAACTGTTAAGTGCCACAAAAAAGTTGAAGTCTTTGCTATCATGGCCAAAGATTTACAGCGTATTTTGCTCTCCCGCTCAACGGAGAGTACCGATCATATCCAGGTAGCTGATGGCAATGTCTAGGGTCATGCAAAGAGGGATCATGGCCATGAATCTTGTTTATTATGGTTTCCAAAATTAATGAGTAACATGTAGTTGTTGATGGGCTTGCTGGAATAAGCTTGGACTTTACCTAGGCGTTCATGTCCTACTCTTCTGTTTTGGGCCTTTTCACTGACAATCTTTTTGATGTATTACTTGTGTTTGTTTTGGGCCTTGGGCCCTCTCATTATAAACAATACATTAATAGTACTCCAAACAATAATTGGTTTTTTTGTGTTAGCCATCAATACTAGTTCAAACAATAGGCAGAACGATAATGACAGTTCAAAAAACCAGTATTCCTTGAATAAAAAATAGGACAACGCAGAGAATTCTAGTCGATCTTAATTGGATTTAGATTCTATAAATAAATAGGTTACCCAATGGTACAGGAACAAAACAACGTGTCGTATTTAGTGTTTATGTTAAGACAAGTAAAAAAAATAATAAAAAATTAAGCAATGAAAAGAATTGAAGTCGGGTGTATGTATCATATCTGTGTGCATGTATCTCACACTTTTTTTAAATCCAACAATTTCATTTATTAGAAACCTACCACTAAGTTACTCAAACTCAGTTTGTGTTTTAAGTGCTAATGTTGTATTAATATTGGTCAATTGATTTTGTTGAGACTAGATGTTAGATTTGAACTCTAATATAAAGCTGACAAATCATATATTATTTAATTAATTCCAAAGCTTTTATAAAATAGTTTTTCATAATTAATTTCTCAAAAAAACTAGACTTTTAATAACATTTCATGTTATTTTGCGTAAATTACAAGGGAAAAGTTTGGTTGAGCAACCTCTCTCTCACAGAAGACATAGTGTTTACATGGTTCACTCAATTGAAATACGTTCACTGATGATAATATTATTGTATTTCACTTCACTACAATAGAAAAATGGAAAATGTTAAATGGGTCATAAATGTGTCATATTTTGGTACTATTTTGTATATCACCTCTCTACAAATAGGTCTCACTTCTATTCTATTAAGAAGATGGTACACAAGATGATACTAAAATATAGTACGGCCGACATTATCCTTAAAAAATTACATTGTACATGTAGAGATGCATGTTACAAACTTACAATTGCTTATAGCATATGTAAAAGCCATAAAAATTTGAGAAAGTAAAAAGTGTCCTCGACTTAGGCAGAAGTGGCCGCCTTAATTTATATTTGCAAATGCAACCAATGGGCATTCTCTTTTCTTACTCTTCAATGTGGGGCAAATGGGCCAGGCCCAAAACCGGTACAAACAGAAGTCAACCCATTTGTATCATGAGTATTCCCTAAAAAGTTAAAACCCAACAATTTCATTTATTACAAACTAATTAGTCCACCAACTTACTCAAGCTCAAGGGACCTTCAGTCCTTCATCGTGGCGAGGTGGAAATGAACTCGGACTCGGAGGTCCGTTAGATGCAGACTCATCACAAAATCAGCGCATTCAACGGTTCCTCTGATTGCATCGCGGATCCTCGACCGGATTTAGCCATGTACGTACCTACCTTACCTCAACTGTGCTCTAGTAAAGTGTAAGGCCAACTGTCAAGCATTATGCATTCATGTTGTGATGTTGTTTTCACAAATTTATAGTTTTCACATTTTTGGTCCTTTCATAATTCATATAGAGAGCGGTATGTGTAAATGGAGCTAAACCAATTCCCATATAGAAAAGGGAAAAATATAATTTTAGTCTCTATATTGATAGCAAAGCTTGTACTGTTAAAGATGATGAAGAAAGCGAACAGAGAAAGCAGAGAATTTGAGAGAGAAAGTAAAGAAGAAAGAGGAAAGTGTTTTATGTATTTCAGTATATGTTCGTACAATGACTAGTGCAGGACTTATATACACTGCACAATGAAAAGCATAACTGTTACTGTTATAACAAAGCTAACAGCTAAACCAATCAACTTGACAGCTCAGCAAACTAACTAACTGAACTAATTACAATTAATGCTAATTAATAACCACTTGTAATATAACCTCTATCACCCTCCCTCAAGCTTATGCTGGGATGGCCCAAGCATGAGATTGTTGCGAATAAAACGAAGATGGGCTGAAGATAGCCCTTTGGTGAGGGCATTAGCTAACTGTTCAGTGGTAGGTAAATATTCAAGAATGATATCTCCCCGAGTAACCCTTTCACGCACAAAGTGACAGTCGATCTCTATGTGTTTTGCTTTAGAATGACAGACGGGATTGGAGGAGAGAGCCATTGCGGAGACATTATCACAATACATAACTGGAGGAGAAGGCAGAAAAACCCGAAGATCACAGAGAAGCTGACGCAGCCAAGCAACCTCTGCAGCTGTGATAGCCATAGCACGATACTCAGCTTCAGTCAAAGAACGAGACACTGTATGCTGACGTTTAGAAGACCATGAGATGGGGTTTGAGCCAAGGAAAATAACAAATCCAGTAGTAGACCTACGTTCATCAGGGTCTCCGCCCCAGTCAGCATCACTATAAGCAGATAGAGACAATGACCTAGGCTTAAAATGAATCCCAAAATCAATGGTACCTTGCAGATAACGCAAGATACGATGAACAAATTTAAGATGTAAGTCAGTTGGAGATTGCATGAACTGACAAGCTGTGTTGACAGCAAAAGAAATGTCTGGCCTGGTAAAAGTCAAGTACTGAAGTCCTCCAACAATGCTTCTATAATGACTAGGATCAGAGAGAAGTGCACCATCAGTTTTAAGCAATTTGAGATGAGGAAGACAGGGAGAAGAACAAGGTTTGCATGCAGACATACCAGCTTTGTGTAACAAATCCTTAGCATATTTATGTTGATTGACAAACAAACCTTGAGTTGTAGAGTGAATATGCAATCCAAGAAAGTAACTCAAATCACCAAGGTCTTTCATATCAAATTCAGCAGACAACTGATCAGTGATATCTTGGATGGCAGTAGCATCATTGCCAGTAAGGATGATATCATCCACATACAGTAAGAGGATGACTATGGTGTTCCCTTTACATCGAACAAACAGGGACGAATCAGCATAAGAAGTATGAAATCCCAAACCTGGAAGATGACTAGTGAATCGTTCATGCCATGCCCGGGGAGCTTGCTTTAACCCATACAAAGACTTTTGTAACTTGCAGACATAAGAGGGATGCTGAGAATTGACAAAGCCTTGAGGTTGAGACATATAAACCTCCTCATGAAGAAGACCATGCAGAAAAGCATTTTTCACATCTAATTGCTTCAATTTCCACTTACATTGAGCAGCCAAGGCCAAGATCAAGCGAACAGTAGCATGTTTCACTACTGGACTAAAGGTTTCGTCAAAGTCAAGACCAGGTTCTTGACTATAACCTTTAGCAACCAACCGGGCCTTGTGTCGAGCAATAGAACCATCTGGGTGTCTCTTCACTCTATAAACCCATTTACAACCAACAATATTTCGATGAGGAGGAGGAGGAACCAAGCTCCAAGTACCCTGAGTTTGTAAGGCATCGTATTCTTCCTGCATAGCCTGCTGCCAAACAGAAATTCGAGAGGCTGAAGTATAGGTGGTAGGTTCAACCTGTGTAAGATCAACCTGAGGCTTAGCTGAGAAGGCCTTAGGCTTAATTATACCAGACTTACTCCTTGTTTGCATAGAATGTGTATTGCCAAAAGGTAGTGGTAAAATAGAACCACAAGAAACTGTAGAAGAAGTAGGAGCAGTGAAATCAGCCAGGGAAGAACCAGATAAGGCTGGTGAAGACTGAACTAAAGGAGATAACTCTGATGTAGCAACCTCCGGGGAACTAGCTGGAGAAGAAGGAGATGATAGCTCGGCTGCAGGAACAAGCACAGGAGATGAAGGGATTGTAGCATGAGTAGCTTCAGCATTATCCATGGCAAGAGAAGACTGAGAAGGAGAGACACTCAAAGTAGGAGAAGGAGTGTGTAATACTGGTGGAGAAATAGAAACAATGATAGGAGAAGACAGTGACTGAGAAGGTGACAGTGAAGACAAGGGAGAAGAAATGGACTGAGTAACATAAGGAAAGACACCCTCATCAAAAAGAACATGTCGTGAGATATATAACCTTTTAGACTTGAGATCATAACACAAGTAGCCTTTGTAACCAGCAGCATACCCAAGAAAAACACAAATTTGAGATTTGGGTTGCAGTTTATTAATATTGTAAGGTTTTAGTAAAGGGAAGCAAGCACAGCCAAATGTGCGAAGATGAGAAATAGAAGGCATTTGGCCAAGAAGAACCTCATAAGGAGATTTAAATCCGAGACCTTTACAAGGCATACGATTAATAAGGTAAATGGAAGTTGAGCAGGCATAAAACCAGAATGAAGATGGCAAAGAAGCTGTGGATAATAAGGTAATGGCAGTTTCAACAATATGCCTATGTTTTCTTTCAGCTAGGCCATTTTGTTCAGGTGTGTGTGGACAAGATAAGTGATGCATTATGCCATGTTGAGCCAAAAATTGTTGAAACAATTTGGAAGTATACTCACCACCACCATCAGATTGAAAGGTTTTAATAGAAGCTGAAAATTGAGTAGAAACAAAGGCATGAAAGCGAACAAAAATAGAGTAAACTTCTGATTTATTGATCATTGGAAAAATCCAAGTAAACCTTGTACATTCATCAACAAAAGAGACATAATATCTATATCCCTCGATGGAAATACAAGGAGCTGGACCCCAAACATCAGAATGTACAACACTAAAGGGAATGACAGATTGTGTGGATGACAAAGAAAAAGGCAACTTGGACATTTTTCCAGAAATACAGGAATGACACAATGGTGCAGAATTAGAAGATGAAAAAGAGATTTGATGTGTTGACAAGACTTTGGCAACAATATCAGCTGCAGGGTGACCTAATCTGTTGTGCCAAAGAGAAGATTGTACTTGTTTGCCAAGAAATGCTGTAGGTGGAGTGTTGGATTGATAAGAGGAAAGGGAACATGGCAGTGGATATAAGCCGTTGCTACTCAAGCCTTGGTAGAGGAGCCTCCCTGTGTGCTTGTCCTGTATAACAAAAGAGTGATCATCAAAAGTAATTCTACATTGATTATCTCGACATAGTTGATTGACTGAAAGTAGATTAGCAGCAAGCTTAGGAAAATGAAAAACATTAGAGAGATGCAAAGGATGAGTAGTATGAGAACAAATGGAAGTGTATCCAATATTCTTGATATCTAACCCTTCGCCACTGCCCATAGTAACTAACGTATTGCTTGTAAATGGAGTGACCAAAGACAATTTGGAGAGATCAGCAGTCATGTGATTAGAAGCACCAGAATCAGCGATCTAAAATTCAGGCTCATGTGATGGAGGATCATAAGTGGCAGTCATGGCTTGAAGTGTTGTTGATGGACCTTGGCCTTGAAAAGAGAAGTTAGCTCGATGATAACAGTTTAAGGCTGTATGGCCCTTCTTAGAACAAATTTGACATTGCGAGATGACATCAGATGAAGGAGAATCTTGTGGAGGAACCCTATGATAGCAGTATTCAGCAGTATGACCTCTTTTGCCACAAATGTGACATTCCTGTGGAGGAACCCTCTGATAGCAGTACTCAGCAGTATGGCCTCTTTTGCCACAAATGTGACATTCCCGGACTTGAAAAGAAGAAGATGCATGATGTGTAGAAGAAGCACCACTTCCAGAAGCGTCATGACCACCATGAAACCCTTGTGTGACAGACCCAGGCTGACTAAGAATTCCAGGACCAGAATGATTATAACTGGTATAAGAGTGATTATAGGATTGATTCCTTCCATAGTTCCTCCCATTACCATGATTATAAGACCTGAAGTTAGTAGAGTGTCTACCGCGACCTCGGCCTCGATAGGATTGAGAGCCATTATGATGAACAGAATACCCATATGAAGCATAAGATGGTGGAGATCCATGAGAACCTGTCATGAAAGAACCGTGTCCAGCCTGAGCAATCATAGCTGGAAGGGGCTGAACAGGTAAGAATCGAGCAGCAAAATTAATATCTTCTTCAGCTGCAAGAAGCTGAGCTCGAAATTCTTGCATAGTAATTGGAGTTTCACGAGCTTTAACCACAATTTTAATGGTATGAAACTCTGGAGGTAGACCATTCAATGTGATAATCACAATATCCTCATCAGCCATAGTAACACCAAAAGCAGACAATTGGTCTCTAGCTGTCTTGACACGCTTGAGGTACTGATCAATAGAGTCACTACCTTTTTGGATGGTCTGAATGTTAGTCTTTAGTTGCATGATACTTGCACGAGACACTGTGGAATACCGTTGCTTGAGATTTAACCAGACTTCACGAGCAGACTTGCTCCCAACAACATAAATGAGTGCATTAGGAGACAAAGTTGCAGTAATCAGAGAGATAAGAGCTCTATCAGCCTTCTTCCATTCTTTGTACTCAGAGGAAACCTCAGGAGTGATACCATCCTCATCGGTAATTACAAATTGAAAGGGACATTGAATAGAGCCATCAATGAACCCCAGAAGGTCATGACCTTCAAGCAGAGATTGGAGTTGAAAATTCCATGTAATGAAATTTGAGTCATCAAGTCTCACAGTCACAAGGTTACAAACATTGGATAAAAGAGAAATTGAAGCAGCCATTATCAAGATTTCAAGAACACAGAGAGGAAAATGAAACGAAGGAAGCAAGAAAGTAGATGACTTTCAAGATCTAAAGAAAATAATGCAAGAATCCAAATCAAGAATGATAGTACAGCACCAAGAATTAGAGAAAACGAAGAGAAATGACAATTCTAGGGTTTCGCAATAATCAAGAACCCAAATCAAAGCAGAGAAATCAAAAAATCTTTGAGATAACGAAGAAGAAATAGAATGAAGTAAAGATCACCAGATTCAGAGAGAGAATACGAAGCAAAGCAGTGGATCGTTAATGGCGTGAGCCTCTACTGCTCTGATACCATGATAGCAAAGCTTGTACTGTTAAAGATGATGAAGAAAGCGAACAGAGAAAGCAGAGAATTTGAGAGAGAAAGTAAAGAAGAAAGAGGAAAGTGTTTTATATATTTCAGTATATGTTCGTACAATGACTAGTGCAGGACTTATATACACTGCACAATGAAAAGTATAACTGTTACTGTTATAACAAAGCTAACAGCTAAACCAATCAACTTGACAGCTCAGCAAACTAACTAACTGAACTAATTACAATTAATGCTAATTAATAACCACTTGTAATATAACCTCTATCATATATTTATTCCAAAAACCAAAGAAACCTTTGTCCTTTAATCAAAATAAGCATAAAAGAAAGTTTGAAAGAATAAAAATCTTTCTATTTATAACTTCTACTTCTTTGAAAAAACTTGTTTGGTTTTGGTCTTTATATTTTATCTCAAAAAACGGATTGTGCTTTATTTGTGTCTTTATAAGTGGCTGAAAGCCTGAGAATCTGAGATGACTTGGAACATGTCATGAGGAAAAGTCTCCTTTCACTACTCGCTAGTAAAAAGGAGTGTTAGAAACTTAGAATTGGTTGATTTGGCTGGTCAGCACAATTAATTTCAATAGAAAAAGACACGGGGAATTAAAGAGAGGACCCATTAATTAATTGCCAATTAAAACTACTGTCTACCGGCCTCTGTAATTTTTGGCCACCCACTCCGGATTTTATTTATTCGAACATGCAACTTTGCCTAAATGATAAAAATAAAAATAAAAATAAAAACTTTATCCTCATTATATATACTTGAACTTTAGACTCTTTAGTGCGGTCTTCATATTTGCAGGAGTAGTGAAGATTAACTTTGTTGCATTTAGAGAAGCTCTTCAGAGCGCACAGTGGATCGAGCTAGGTTTGTTTAACCTTTAAGACCATTTTTTGTTTCGTTTAAAATAAACCAATATTCTAATGTACGTTTCTTCTTAATTTCTCATCCTGGATTCCAATTTTGTGTTTGTTGTTTACGTCTTGTTCAGTAGGCCAAGTTATTGGATTAACATTGTAAAAGGGAAGAGATCTGCTATGGGTGATAAGCAAGTTCAGTATTTTGGACCAAGTGAAAGACCGACAATAACAAGGAAAATACTTGATGGTATGATGAAATATGCGTGTGATGATGACTACTTAATATCAAGCTGTTTTTCTCTCTTACTGGATCCACTGTTGTTCTATATTATTATCATCAACGATGATAGCAAGTGTCTCATGTTTGACGAAACATTGAAGAATATAGCTCTTGTTTTGCGACTAGTACTCGTAGATCTTACTTCAGTGCCAAAAACTGTTATAAGACTTCTTGACCTTCCTTGTGAACTTCTTAAGACTTGGGTGGCCCCGCGCTTTTTGCACAGTGACACAATCATGTCAGTATTTAAGAAATGTGCTAAGATCATTTGGGAGTCAAACATCGCAATTGGCACTTTACTTGTTCTTCCTATTCCAGAAGTAAGAGAAGCCTTTAATTCTGGAGTAATAATTATTTGTTTTTCATATGAATTAATTACCTTGTGTTGTGTAATGTGTGCAGCTGTTCATTTTTATTTTCTTTCCAACAATGAGGGGCTCAAGATCTTTAAACACAACGAAGATTCTCAACTCACTTATTGTGTTACTATATGTGGCACGATCTTTACCCATCTACAAATTCGGTAAGCGACTTAACAAGTTCAAACTTGACCCAAAACTTCCTGGCAGAGAAACTGAATTATGGATTCCAGCTGTAGTCAATTTCATGTTGTACCTTCTTGCTAGTCATGTAAGTGTCTATTTTTCTTTTAATTTATTGATATATTTAACTTAGACTTATGTACCTTATTCTCTCTCCTCGATACCATTTATTTTCTTTGTCACTGCATATATTCTAGAAACGAATTTTTTTTTAATTTTAATAAAAGGACTTCAACTATATTCTTAGTTTTAATTAGTTGAGGATTCTATTTTCACTTTGATTTACTCAATGAAAATTTATTGTGTGTGATTGTAACACCACGTGATATAATGACGTAATGTTACTAATCCACTTAAATTATAATATCTGTACAATAATAAATTTTTAGAACCCTAAACTCTCAAAAATACTCTTAAAATTGTACACATGTTTTAATCTAACTGGATTGGTAACACCACGTGACATAATATCATTATGTCACGTGGTGTTACGGTCAGATATAATAATTTTTCTCAATCAAAGACTATAATTAATGAAATGTTTCAATCAAAGATATTTTGTCAATTCTGTTATAATTCCCGTTAAAATTTAATCACATGACCAATTTTAAGGGTAAAAGTGTCTAGGGAAAATTTTTACAAAAGAACACGTATTTTGGAGCCAATCCTATTTTAGGACACACGTTTGAGTTTGTATTAGTATAGGATACATATTTATAATTTGTGTAATTGTGGGACGCACCGTCAACTCAGTTAAATTTTCCGTTCAAATAAGGGATAATTTTGTCATTTCATATTAAATAAAACTTTAATTCAATTTCTAACTTAACAAAATACAGATATTGGCAAGTGAATTATGTCTATTGACTAAAGTGGGAAAAAAATAATCAATCTAGTTACAACTTAACTTTAATTGTCTTGGTAAATTGAAAGAGACAACTCGCACCACTATATTAGGTATTATTTTGAGTGAAAGTATTGTTTTAACCTCTATTTATACTATATTGTACTACAATTCTCTAAAAAAACAAATTCAATTGAGTCACAACTTAACTATGACTGTCTTACAATTTAGCTGTGACTGTCGTTCAATCACAACTAAATTTAAAGTTGTAAGTGTCGTACAATCACAACTAAAGCTGAAGTTGAGACTACAGTAGCCAATTTCTAAAACAATATAAAAGTCTCAAGGGCAATTTTGTCAAAACCTTATAAATTTTAACTAATACCCATCAAATGTGGGCCAAAGGACAAAAATGTCAAATGGAAATGATTTGTTTTTGATTTAATCTAAAAAACTATATTTAAATTTGGTAGTCTAATTAAAATATTATATGGTTTTTATATTATTCTAAAAAATTAATTAAGATTTGATATTTAATTTTAATTTTCTAAAAAAAAAAAAAGACCCACAACAATTATTATGTAATATTAAAATATTTTATTATTTTATAGCATAAGCAAAGGAGAGAAGATAGCTATCGTTTCTCGTGCTATAATATGATAGCTAGTTTTAATATTGCATGTCGCTTAAGTGGAGTCGCACTTTTCTTTTCAGATGGATGCTTCTGAATTTTGTGTCTGATTATAATTAATTAACTTAGTGCTTCTTGTTTGTTCAGGTACTAGGGGCGTTTTGGTATTTTTTTTCTCTTCAACGACAGATATCTTGTTGGAGATATGCTTGTGGAAGTGAAAATAGATGTGAATATAGTAATTTTGATTGTGATGATAGTACGTTAAAAAATATTACACTTTTGAATGATTTATGCCCTATAAATCAACCAAATACAGAGGTATTCGATTTTGGTATATTTCTTGGTGCTCTTCAGTCTGGCATATTGGGGTCAACAGATTTTCCACAAAAATTCTTGCTATGTTTCTCGTGGGGTTTACGAAATTTGAGGTTTGTGCATATAAACCCTATTGTTCTTGCATATTGAACATATTACAGTAATGTAGAAAAAAAAAAAAAAAACAAACAAACACAAAAACAAAAACAATTTCACAAGCAACAGGTTAGTTAAAAGTTGTAAATATACAATAATGCTTAGCCAGCTATACATTTGCTTAACAAATACAGTAAATCTTATGCATATCCACATGTGGATCATCTATAAGGGGTCTATATGAAATCATATACGATAACTCTATATACACTTTTATACATGAAGAGTGTCATCCTATATTGACAAGGGATCGATGATAGCGCTAACATTGATTTTGTTGCCCTATACAATGACACGTTTTATGTATAAAAGAGCATATAAGATTGTCGTATAAAATTTTATGTGAATGATCCACATATGAATGCGAGAATTTTTACAATAAATAAATTCTAACATTTTTTTCAAAGAATTTTCGGTAGTCATTGCGAATTTCATTAATCATATATATGTCAAGACAAAGATGGGAATGGACCCGTTTGCCACCCCATTTCTTGTTTAGATTAATTTGGACAGAGATTCTCCGTTACTGTCTCCACTAAGGATATGGGTTTCCCATCCCCAGGCGCCATTCCGCTTCATGTCCCATTAATAAAACAATAATGCCATGAGGCTATATATATTTTGATACTACATTATGTATTATCTCTTTAATTGAACTATTGAAGTGTGACCTATTGTGTTGGTGAGTACTAAAATGTGGTCTTCCTTGCATTACTCTATCGTGTATGTAAGAGAATTTCTTTTATATATATATATATAGATAAGTTTCTTATATTCTTAATTTTACTTTTATATTTATTTAATTAAATTTTAATATAATTATTTTGTTGTTTGTAATTAAGTTAACTGAAATTCTGAAAATTTCTTCAACGTTCACACGTCTTATCCTTCTCATATATATATATATACTACATTGGAAGAAGCCTTTGTGTTCTTTTTGAAGATTTTTATATATTGGTGCATTTTATTTTTGCAGTTCTTTTGCTTCAAACCTGAATACCAGCACCAACGCATGGGAAATCCTCTTTGTGATTTTAATTTCTACATGTGGTTTGCTCCTATTTATATATCTCCTCGGACATTTACAGGTTGGTGATGAGTCTTTATTTAAAATTATTTCTTTATGCTCAAAACTACTCCTTATAATTTATTTTGGTAGTAGATTTTAATTTCTAATTGGATCAGGTTTATTTCTCATTATACTCGGATGTTAAATTAGATATATTTTGGTTTTGTCCTTGACATACACGCTGGTACATTATTACTAAATTATGAATATAAATTAACATAACATAACTATACTAAACATATTACATAAATTAAGTTAACATATGTTATTTCGAAACTTTAATCTTATCTAAGGATGCAAATCTAAAATCAAGGATGAAAAAACTAAAATTCTATAATTTTTTTTCTTTCTCGTTTGAGCAGTTTCATGTATATATGTTGGCTGGCTTCTGATTATAGGAAGGATACATAAATTCTAGAAATCTAAAATACAGAAAGGCGAACTGTGAAGACCTTCTCCATGACATTAATCAAATTCATCTTCTATTGTTTATAACTAAAACTTGATCATGCGTTCCCATTTCTTTGAATGATCAGAAATTAAATATATTCTCATCTTCGATCTGTTGTTGAAGTAGTACTGTTGAACCTGCTTGTTGTGGAATAGATATTTATGCAGGCAACTGATAAATCAAATAGGATTCGGTCGAAGATGAAAATCATGGATCTAAGTGACATGTTATCGGATTTTGGCGTCCCTGAATCTAAGAAAAAGCGGGATGAGGTTCATACTGAAATTATGCAGCATGTAGGAAAAATGCTTGAAGACCACGAAGATCTTGTTGTGGACAATCTTTTCTCTATTCTTCCACCGAAAAGAAAAAGCTATCTCAAAAACCTTCTCTTCTTTCCTAAGCTAGAAAAAGTAAGCTCCTCGATCTCTGTCTGTGAAAAAAAATGTTGTTTTTCTGGACGTTTCTTATCGCTCTCAATTTTTCAATCTATATATAATTTTTCAATGGGCAAAAAAAAGTCTGCTCTTATTCAAAGCACATACATGATACATGGCCCTTTTTATGATTTTTATTGTATACTTGACATGGTACAATTTTGTAGGGTATAAAATTATTGTTCAAGATTATATTTTATGTTTTAATTAGTTAAAATCTAAAATATAACTGAGAAACTGGTGTAAGAAATGCAATAATTAAACTTAAAAATGTAATCAAAGAATAGGTCTTAATTCGATAATTTTATATCCTAGATTATAAATATTTTTGAGAATAAAATTGAACAAATAAAAAAATGATGATATAAAAAATCTGCATCCGTTCTTAATTTGCAAAGAAAAAGACTATATATTATTTTATTTTTTAGAACTAACCGCATTTTTTTTTTTTTCGATTTTATGAACTAGCAAAAGTACTTGTGGGATGTAAATAGTTTCTAGCAATTGGTTTTGCCAAGTTGGTTAACCTTAAGCTAGTACAATGGGAGCATATGGAATCCTCTTTGTATGTAGCAAGAAAGAGTCTAGCGTAGTATTAGGTGTAGTAATTCGTGAAAAGTAGCCAGTGAAAATGTACGTGTGTCTTGTGTGAGAGTGAAATTAAAAGGATGCGAGTCAGCCTTGTGTTACTGTATGTTTGTATTACAAACCTACCTTGTGTTATGCGAGTCAGCCTTATATATATACTCACGGTGTGTTTTTTTATGTGTACTTGTATTATATTCATATGTATTATTTAATACGGCCAAGGTGCATTTTTTGTCTTTATAGTTTTAATGATTTTTTTCCTTTTCTCTTATAGTTTCAATTTTAATAATTTTTATCTTATAATTTTATAATAATCGTAATCAAGCTCAAAATATTAGCCTTAATTATTTATTTTAAAGACAAAAATTTGATGTGGCAGGCATGGTAAGTTGGTAACCTCCACTACTGGAAAAATGGACAGTAGGCACGAATAATGACTCACAGTTATGAGGCGAATGAGATTACAGCATTTTCAAACATGGTTTTGAGCAATCAGTAACTCAAACTTAGTTCTCACGGTGTAAGGGTGAGTAATTTAATAATAGGCACTGGTAACTGTGAGGGTTATTAAAATTCAGCGGTTTCGGCTGCGTGTAGCCGCTGCAACGGAGCCGAGAAATGAATAAGTACAACATTCGCATGTACTAAGTCACAGATGACCAAACTGTGACATGTAGTAATTCACAGATTTCCAAACCGTGACATGTACTAGTATTGTTCGGATTTTGTACAAGTTTGGTGGTTATCTAAAGTCTCACGGTTTTGAATAAATTGTGTTTATTTAAACTATTAGTCACTGTTTTCATGCAGTGCCTATTCCAAAAGTAATATTTTATCTTTCAGTCACGGTTTACATACTGTGCCATGATCAAAAGTATTATTGCTACTGTCACGGTTTACCCTAAACCCTGAAATTATAAGCAACAGAGAACCGGACCTCTCTTGAGAAGACCGGTCCTCCAGAGGCGATCCATCATTTCTGCTTGAATTAAGAACCGGACCTCTCTTGAGAAGACCGGTCCTCCAGAGGCGATTCATCATTACTGTCAGATTTTATCTATTAGTCACGGTTTACATACTGTGCCATGACCAAAATAATATTGCATATGCGATATGAAGTTGTGAGGGCAAAATTGTAATTTTGCAAACTAGGGTTTTATTATAAACAGCCAGCTCCAACATTACTGTATCTTCTCCTCCTGAACACAGCCGCACCCTCCCTCTCTTTCTCTCTCCTCTCTCTATTCTGCCGAGAGTCTTCTCCGGTGATACCATCTCTGTCCGGCGGCCAATGATGACGAGACCACCACCAAAACGCTCGTCTCCCTCTCCTCTTTCCTCTTCTGGTCTTCGTCGATCCAAACACCCAGCCATCGAAATGATTCAAAGTTACACAAACGCCCCTGTCGCTGGCGATTTCACTATTCCGGCGATGGAGGCATGTCAAACTACTCCCATCTTCACCTCCTTGTTGCTCTCAGTTTATGGGTGCTTTCAGATCATCTCGACGACCACCCTAGCCGCGACCACTCTCTTCATTTTCTGGCGACTTCAATCAGCCAGATCTACTCAACCCAAGCCCAGAAACAAACAGGTTTCTTTTTTTTTTTTTTTTTTTTTTAGAATTTCTCTATTTAGTTTTATCTGTCTTCATTCATGTTTTTTATTTAAAAATTTTGATTTGAGCTATGCCATGGCCCATTCCAAAAATTCCTCTGTTTAAAATCCTGAACTTCTTCACTTCAAGTACAGTTCTTGTCCAGTCATGGCAACAACTTTTTGAAATCCATTTTTAGTTGCTTTCTTGTTGTTTGTGTGGGTGTGTGTACGCGGACTAGTCTCCAACACCCTCTAATTGTATCAACATAATACTTGTTAGGTACTCGGACGACTCTCAAATTTTGCCAGCTTCGGGTTCATTTGTGTTGAAAGTGTTGGTGGATCAAATACTGAGCCGCCCAAATGAGGAGAATTTTCACTCAATTAAGCCCTACATTTGTGAAATTAGGTAAGGGCTAAACCACATTTTTTTTTTCTGCAGGAGCTCTTTCAGCTTCATGCATGTATGTACTGCTAGCTTTCTCATTATGGATTTGCAATGATGCTTCTTTATTTATGAATTCAAGTAGAAAATTTGCTAATTTCAATTTAATTCATTGTGCTTCTTTGCAGATGAGCCCAGTATTTTTCTCTATGTTTTTCTTGCTTTTTTTTTACTTTTATTTATTTTTTTATGTTGCTTCATATCTTTATTAGTTTACGAGAAAAAGGAAGGAAATAGTGGATTGCTCTTTTAGAAATAGAGACATTTGAGCTTTTATCAGTTTTCCTCTATGGACGTGTGTGTATAGCAAATACGCTAAAACAACTTTCACTTCCTTTATAACATAAAGTATTTTCACTTGTAAAATAGGTACATCCCTGCTGAACTTGGTTAGTTATGCAACATGGAATACTTGTAATTGAAAGACAAAATTGTATGATCATACTACTGTGTTTTGTAATTTTTTTTTTCTATCCATAGAATATTCATTTATTTATTTTGATGTTAAGTGATTGATTACTAGCCTGTGCATACACAATCTCACAGGGGCAATTCTCTCACATGGGCACATAACCAGGTTGCTTTCCTTGTAAGTCTATACCATTAGACAAGTTTTGTTTCTTCCTTTTGGTTTCTTTTGTAGGGGTGACTTACTCTTTTAATTCAATTACCATATTGCAGACCTATATTGGCTTTGCTATGTTTCTTTTTATGGTTAACATGACTTTTAAGCTTTTACCTCAACCCGATTCTCTGGATCATCTAACTTGGATCTTCGAAGACTTGTATAGAAATTGTAAGTTTTTTTTCGCAAGTGTAAATGTAAATTTCAGCATCTTTGTTGTGAAATGCTTACAACAACAAGTCTATTTAATTGTCTCTTCCATACATTCTATAGTGCCATGTGTGTTCAATTTGGGGTTTGGTTACTTAAATTTTCAGCTGTTATAGTTTATCTTTTACACGAGTTACTTTATTATTGTGTAAGTAATTTGAGAATATAGGTGTGGTGAATTGTTTGATTATACTAAATGCAAATTGTTTATATAATGTTGGTAATCAATTTGAGAAGTTAGTGACTTAGTGTTGTGAATTTTGTGACTATACTGAATACAAAATGTTTATATAATTATATGTGTTGGTTCTTATTAAAAAAACAGGGGTTGAAGTCATGTGTGAATTAGGATGGTTATCGGTTGCCCAAAATAAACTGCAAACCCTCAAAGGAATTTAAGGACTTTCTAAGCTCACTGTAAGTACTCACATTCAATTTTTTCTTTTTTCATATTTTTGTGGTACAGTCCAACAAATTTCATTTTGTAGTTATGTGAGCTTTACATTACTAGTAGGATCTTGAGCTTGGTGTAGGGGATCCAGAAGAGGATGACACTGAAGGGGATGATAGTGCTGTAAAGTGGATTATTTTGTTTTTGTGAATGTGGTGGGGGGGTGTGAATTTAGGTTGGTGAACAAAGATCAGTATAAGGATGTAGTTTTCTGCTTAAGTGTATTGTACAACAGCACATTTGGAACACCAGAGGTGTTTTGTAATGGATGATCTCTAATATACATGTAATTGCTTTTGGATCAACTTCTGAGTTTTCTTGTGTATGAATTACTGCATTATTATCTTGTTCTTTAATTGGTTAGCAAGAAGCACATTTGGAAACCATGTCCAAAGCTACATGAGGTCCAATCAAATTTTAATTCTGCTATGCATATGGATGTTACAAACAAAACCATTTTCAGTTTGGAAATCCTTATTTGTTAAGCAACTCCATTTTGCAGTAGCTGCCAACTCTCCCATTCAAACCAATATCCCAACTAATTTGTAAGTGTAGCCTAAGAATAGTACTGACTAACACATTAGTTTCTATTGTGGCTGTCAACTCACTGTCAGACATCAGATTACACAGTCACAGTATGGTATATTTTAATATTATTTAGTGTTTCACGGTTTGGGTCAACCATGAGAGCACTAACTGGAGTGGTCTCATCGTCCACCAAGCCACTTTAAGCCACTTGTATATATCAGCTTGGCTCAAGCTTGGCTCAAGTATATAAGCTTGGCTGAAGTATGCTAATGCCGAATGGTGTAGGACCCGGTCCGAATGGAGTCACGGTTAGGTAAACCGTGACATTGTCACAATGGATACGCCTCCCAATCGCACCACCGCACAAACCGTGACTAGATGATCAATAGGCACTGCAAACTGTGCCCTTTGAGACTAATTGGCATGGTTTGGTGGGTGTGCCTGATGAAGGATTTTGCAGTAGTGCTCGTCTATTTAAGACAGAAATATCCAAAATGTTTATGCATAAGTCAAATATATTTGTTTTATGTCAAATTTTTGTCTTTTAAAACAAATTTAAGGTTGTGAATCTGATTGAGATTATTACGAAAGTACATGAAAAAAATTACAAAAATTAAACTATAAGACAAAAATAAAAAATTGATTAAAACTACGTGGAAGAAAAGTATCATTTGACCAATTAATGAAGTACAAGTTGTGTCTAACAAAAGGGATCGTGGGCATATATTACTCAACAAAAAGTACTGGAAGATACATTCAAAATTGCACACTTGATCGAGTAGGCTGCCATGAAATTCATTCTTCACAATAAATTAAATCTCATGCGTTAATACGTATATCGTTATTGCTTATTGGATTTTATCCTCTTTAATTATTTTTCTTACATGTACTTGACCTTAGTTGGCGCCAAGTGCGGACCAGCAAGTGTTGAAGACAATCTGCAAGAGTCTTGAGCCAGTGATGTATACTGAGGGCAGCTATATTATTCAGCAGGGGGAGCCACTTGATATGATGCTCTTCATTAGGCAAGGCAATGTAATGACCTACACCACCAATAATAACATTATTAATGGTGGAATGAGTACTGCTGCTTCCTTAAGCACTATCAGCCTTCTTAAGAAAGGTGATTCCTATGGAGGACTTCTAAGTTGGGCTTGTGAGGCGCAATCCGAAAACGACTACGTTTCCGGCTTACCCATCTCCGAAAGAACTCTCAAGGCCCACAAAAAAGTTGAAGTCTTTGCTATCAGGGCATGCGATTTACAGCAAATTGTCTCTGAAAGCAAGAAGCCACCACACTCAACGGATCAGATCGACCACACTCAACGGAGATCGAGTACTGATCGCATCGAGCTAGCTCATGGCAATGACGTCTAGGGTACGTCATGCAAAGAGGGCTCGTGGCTATGTCTAATGTCTATATACCACCGGGCAAGGGCTAAGCCTTCTTAATTATGGGCTTGCTGGAATAAACTTGGACTTCAGTTTAGGCCTGCATGTTTTCCATTCCCCTTACCCTTTTGTTTGGGCCTTTTGGCTGATAATCTTTCCGGTGTAGTTTATGTGATCTACTCTATATTGTATTTTAATTATTTGAATTGTTTATTTTTAGGGTTCTATGCAAATATTATCTATGCAAAAAATTAGACAAATCGAAAACCATTAGGATAGCTAGTTTTGTTCCAATAAATAGATGAAAAAAAAATATTTTTAATAAACACTTTAAATAATGACTATTTATTAATCAAACAATTAAATGGTTCCTAAAAGTTGTAATTTTTTCCAAAGATGATTCTTCAATGAAGGCTGAAAAAGTACGTAGATGATTATGATCATCAAAATACAATGTGGAGTAAGCCCCACAAAGAATTTCTTAAATAAAATTATTTGAAAGATCTCCTAATGGAAACTCCTTTTATAAATTTATAAACAATACAATAATAGTACTTCAAGCAATATCTAATTGGCTTTTTGGTGTCATCCATTAATAGTTACCGAAGTGCTTATTTACGGCCGGAAACAAAAATGAGGGATAAGCGAAGAGTGCATCTAATAGTTTGATTCACTTTAATATTTATCAGTTTCAACAAATGTGTTAAATAGGATCATGAAATGCATTGTCCCTCGTTAAGTGAGCATTAGTTAATACCCCTTCAAACAATAGGCAGAACGAGAATTATAATTCAAAAATCAAAACCCAATACCTTTGAAATTAATACTAGTGTTATAATTCAAGTAAATTGGTGACAATAGATCAACATGTCATATATTGTTATAGTCACATACAAAAATTCCGAGCAAAATAATGTTGTATAGGAAATACTAGCTATCTTCCTCTCCCACCTTCTCTCTTATTATACTCATTCTGCAATATAATTTAACGGTCTAAACCATTCATTTTTTAGATAATTCAAGATCATTTTTGCCAAAATTTAACCAAATCAGAAATCGTTTGATCATGTAACTGTTATCAAATAAACAAACGTTGCGTCTAATTGTCCCCAAAATCGTATGTGGATTTATTTGTTAAAAGTTACATGATCAAAGGATTTTCGATTTAGATGATTTTTTACAAAGATCATCATTTATCTTAAAAATGAATGGTGCCAATTATTAGATTACACCGTAGAATAATAATTATGATAAGAGAGAAAGTCTGAGAAAAGTAGCTAGCATTCCTTATGTTGTATTGAGTGTTTCTTAATGCGTGTACAGTGTACTTATTGAGGGATTGAATTCTAAAAGTCTTCTCTGTAACCCCAAAAAAACATAAGCAATAAAAAAAATAGAAAATTAGGATTAAATACCAAATTCCAATAATTTTTTGATATAGCATGAAAATCATATAATATTTTAATTGAAATACCAAATTTAAGTGTAATTTTTTAGATTAGATCACAAATATGTTGGCCCCTTTGATTTGAGCCTTTTTCATTTGACATTTTTATCCTTTGGCCCACATATGATAAGTATTAGTTAAAATTTATAAGATTTTGACAAAATTGTCTTTGAGACTTTTATATTATCTTGAAAATTTGCTAATGTAGTCTCAACTTTATATTTAGTTGTGACTGTACGACACTCACAATTTCAAATTTAGTTGTGACTGAACGACAATCACATCTAAGGTGTGAGACAGTCACAGTTAAGTTGTGACTTCATTGAATTGTTTTTAGAGAAATTATACTACAATATAATATAAATAGAGATCAAAACAATACTTTTACTCAAAATAATATATAGTATAATGGTGTGAGTTGTCTCTTTCAATTTACCAAGACAGTCACAGTTAAGTTGTAACTTAATTGATTTTTTTTTAATACAATATAGTATAAATTAATGTAATATTTGTAATGTAATATTATTATTTTTTTTTATTGTAGTGTCATGTGATGTAATATTTATAAATTCTAATACCTTTTACTTTATTAATTTGTTTGACTTTTCAACTAGTATCTAATCTAAAATGCTATTTAATTTTAGTATCTAAATTAAAAAGTTATTGAAATTTAATAGTTAACATCAATGACCTTAAAAAAAATTGAAGTTGGATGTATGTATCATATGCGTGCATGTATCTCTGACTTTAATTCCTTAAAACCCAATAATTTCATTTATTACAACCTACCACAAGTTACTCAAAGTCGATCAGTATGTGTTAAATGCTAACGTTTGTCATTTATTTTGGTCAATTAATCTGGTAATGCCGTAATATGAGCGTGATCACTACCCCTTGAAGTTGAAGCGGCCAATTTAGAATTTTTAAATAATCGATCAGGCAGAGTCAGAATCAGAAGGCAACATGAATAACACAAAATCGTGTCAAAGATTATTAACAACAAAGGATGGGATTGCATGCACTTCATACAGCATAATTAAACATGCAAACTTCTCTCTAGAACATTTTTCAAGGATAATACTATTGGAAATTTGGAATATACTAACACGTCAAGTCTTCAATATTTGTTTTTTTTTTTTGGACGAAATATTTGTTATATATATGTTTAGCCAATATAACATTCTTTTTGAACTCATAGCAATTAGCATACACAAAAACTTCAATACTTGTTAAACTTACTATTAACTACGAGTCTAGAATTACATTGTTGTCAACGAATTTTCATATTTTGAAAAGTGTTAAATGATAGTTTCATTGTCAACATCATCACATATGAGACATGTCAAACGAAATAGTTGAAGACTTCAATTAGTGTTTTTTTTTTTTTTTCGGTTTGAAAAAAGACTTCAATTAGTTAAAGACTTCAAATTTTATACCTAAGTCCTAACCATAAAAGGCGCGGATATGGAGGACAGGCACATTCAGCTAATACCTAACCCAACATGCTCTTCTGGGTCCTTGGAATACCTCAGAAAGGTGTTGATTATGATGTAAGTAGAGTTGAAACCCATAAAATGTAGGGACAAAGCTAAGCGGCTTCTATTTTCTAGATTAGTTGATTTGGTAAAGAGAAGCTGGGGTGAGGATGAATTCATATATGAACCCTTATTAGGTTGAATTACATCAACTACTCCATTTCCTAATATTAAGATTCTTAAGGTTTCATTTCCTGTCCACTATGACTGTAGATGATGTTGATTTACATCATAAAGTGAAAGTGAAAGTGAATTCAGATTCTGTGGTGGGGTTTTCATGCCCATGAGGATCAATATATTTTTCAACTCCAGGACAAGATTCACAGGTCTCATCTTCAACAACTCCTCTTTCTTTCTTTAGTCAAGGGAAAAAGAAAATTAGAAAAGAAGAAATGATGGTTCTTTTAGTTTCTCAAAGACTTAAACTGCGCTCTACAAACAAAAGAAGTAGAAGGGTTACTATTTGTAATTACATATGGGTCCAAAACTGGAAATTTCAACACCTTTCTGTTCTCCACACCTTGACATATAGAGCAGCTGTCTCCTTGGAGCCCTAATGGATATGTTACAAAGATTGTGGGGAAAAAATGGTAGAAATGAAATACCAAATGGCAAAAATTGCTCAACCCTTCTGTGAATGTATTTTCTATTTGCAGTATTTTTCATTGGATATGGATACAAGGCCTAGAGATAACCCCGGATGAACGCCATTTTATTTACACGGATGAGCGCCATATTCTTCCCTCCAATGAAATAACAATAATGGAAACGTCATCATGGTACCGACGGCGTTCCCCTTGTGGGATATCAAGCAACTCATGGAAGGCCATTCCTGCAAACCCCAAATGTATACATTAAATTTAATGGAACAAGAAATAGTTAAATTACATCTTTCAGTTTTTCATTCAGAGGAAAGGCCTTGTTACCAGCTTTCTTTGCCGCTCGAAACAACACTTCTTCAATGAGATGTTGTGCAGGATCTCCTTCCGGAAACGAAGAGATGAACAACTTAACTTCAGAGACAGCTTCTTCATTGGTGAAATACTGGTAGAGTCCATCAGAGGACAAGATTAAGAGGGTGTCTCTTGGGCTGAGCTTGTGGTGGTAGAGTGATGGTATACAAGTGATGTAGGGGGAAGTCCCAACATAGTTGAGTCTAAACATCTCTAGCAGTGCATCATTCCATTTTGGCTGCAACAAAACCAGATGTCAATGCTTATTCAAAAATGGGCTACACCTACACCTTCAATAATCACATTTTCCATGACAAAAACCAAGAGCAAAATACTTAAAAATTTAAAATCTTGTCATTCACATGATATTTATCTGGATGTAATTGGTATTCATGTTTACTTGTAAACCAAATTTTCTTACACACTGAATTGCTAACATGAAAATGTAACAGAGTTCTTTAAGTAATGAATCAGTATCTTGCATTTTTGTTAAGGTTCCCCACCATCCAACGTAAGCTTAAACTCAAAATACCTGTTTGAGAAAGCCAGCTCCAAATGCCCGAGTGACATTCAAGTAGCCTTTCACTCTCTCATTCAGTACAGCAGAAGCATCATCTGGATGTTCACTCTTTATTCTTTGGACTTCCTGAGATTAAAAAGGCCTTTAGTTACTCTCAAAGAAGACCATCAAACAGAGAACATAAACACAAAATCCACTGTTCACTAAAGAGAAGTGTTTGAGACAAGAAACATTACCTCTTCCACATTTGTGCTGTGATCGATAGTGAGCTGAATTGCAGTCCAATTATGTAAACTGCAATGTTCATCAGCATTAGATGATTCAATATCATCTGACGTTTCCTCATTAATCCGGTCCAAGCTCCGCTGGATGTTGGGCTTCGCTTTCTGAGCTAAAACCGCCCGACTATCCCCCACATTCATCAAGTAAACATCATCCCCCTTCATCATCATCACCAAAACACAAGAACCCATCAGAGCCAACTCAGGACTTTGTGTCACCATCTTATCTGCAGCATCTAAATAAGCATCCTCTGTCTTCTTCAAGGCCTCTGAAAGAGCTTTAAGAACATCTGAGGGATCAACAGCTGCCACACCATTTGACACTGGTCGGTTTAAATTCTCCTTTAACTTTCTATCAAGCTCTGGTCTTTCTCTATCCCATTCACACTTCCACCTCCTCTGAGTATCCTCCCACTTATTTCCCAACCCATTATTCTGTTTTCTCTTTGAATCACCATATGTATCGTTATCAACTCCATCAATCATCTGATTACCCATCTGGGGTCTCCCACATTCCTCGAAAGAACACGAACCCAAGTCCGAATTCGACGAGTTCAAACCACTGGACTCGACTTCGATTTCAAACTTGTCATTCCACAGCAACCCCTTGAGTTCCTTGTGCACAGCAGAGTACAGATTAGAAAGCAAATAGTCAGGGGCATCAGGGCCATTGAACCCATCATAAATCCCTACAAAAATCCAACCATGTTCCTCGGAAACTACAATATGAACTCGATCCTCACCCGCTTTCCCTTGAGCCCATTGAAGATTCTGCTCCATCGAGTAATCACCAGTCCCATCCTCATTTTCATTCACGCTCACATGGCTGCTCAAATTAGTAGTACTCGGAGTCACATTCTCAACCATCTTCTCCGAATCCGATTCTTTTGTCGAAACAGCTCCTTTTACCGGCGCCACAGTGGATTTCAGCCCACGAATCAGTGTCTTTGCAATCTCTTTTCTCAAAATCTTCATCAAACTCTTTCTTTTGGGTTTTTCTATCAACCCAAAAGAAAGGCTTCTCTCCAGTTTCTCCTCGCACTCCTTGGGAATCGGACCCGAATACAACCCACGGTCAATCGGACCCGATACGAACCCTCTCTCTATCGGACCCGATAAGAACCCTCTCTCGATCGGACCCGAACCCGGAACTCCCGGGCACCCGCGAGGGACCGGCTGCAGAGGTATCGAAGCGAACGAGGTTGAGCTCTTGAACCTCGCCGCTAGATCGAACCCGGAGCTGTACGGGTCGAGATCGAATAGCGAGGTGGAGAGGGGTGAGAATGTGTTGGCGCTAACGGAGGCCCCGGAGATTGATCGGAACGTCGTCGTTTTGGATTTTGCGTCCTCGGAGTAAACTTTTGACGACGCCGGGCCGTCCGAGACGGGTCGAATGTAGCAAAACGAATGGCCCAGACCTTCGTCGAGCGGGTCGGATATAGCGACGGATATGTCATGTCGTTGGGAGATTTCTCCGGCGCTGGAACAACAGTGGCCAATCTTTCCGACGCCGTTTCCCATTGAAAT
Organism: Dryas drummondii; assembly: GCA_003254865.1. Taxonomy (NCBI): domain Eukaryota; kingdom Viridiplantae; phylum Streptophyta; class Magnoliopsida; order Rosales; family Rosaceae; genus Dryas; species Dryas drummondii. Next base: position 212,375 of record QANW01001165.1, on the reverse strand, counting down.
GAAACCCAGAAAACAAAAATGAATAAATGGGTTTGGTTTCAAGTTTTTGAAGCTCTAAATTTGATTGTTCATGGCTGAGTACAAAGCAAGTGAAACAGAGGGAATGAGAAGTCTGAAATAAATGTGTTTTTAAAGGGAGGGAGGGAGGAGTTGACTTTTGGGTTAGTTGGTTATTTGTTTTTTAAATTTTTTTATTAAAATAGTTTTCAAAATTTTGTTATAATGGCTCTTTTTATTTATTTTAACATTTATAGTGGGAGTTGACTTTGAGTTGGGGGTGAGTTTTAGTAAAAGCGTGTGGGGTTTGAGAAGAAAATAGTAATAAATTCTGGAATATCCAAAAGTCAACAACCCAAATAGTAGTAATTGCAGATGCTTCTCAAATTCTCACTTAATAAGGTAAAGATCATGCAGTGCCTGGCAATCTGGCATGGAGAGGAATAAATTTGGATTTAAATTTTAAAATGTTTTCCAATTTTTTAGTGTCATCAATTTTTATAAAGTAAATTAGCAGAAAATCACAAAATTTGTATGTTTCACTTATAAATTCATGTAAAAGATCTATTTATTTTTAAGACACAAGCAACAACTTAAAACTAAATTTTTTCTTTTAAAAGCCTCATAAAGTTATATTTTATTTTGTTATAATGCAATATGTAAAAAGTTATATTTATAATTTTGTAAAATTACACTTTGTTAAATGATGTAATATTGTTTTAAAGTTTAAGCATTTAGAGTTTAAGTTTTATGATTTCATGTTTAGAGTTTTAGGGCAATAGTCATAAATTCTAAAGACTATACCATAAACCTTAAACTCTCAAAATAATTCAAAACAAATTAAACTAAAACTTTGATATACTTGAATACCTTACTCTAGTATGCTTAACTCTATTTGATTTTTCTTAAATTGTGGCTTATAAATATTTTTTGTGCCTTAAAAATATATTTTGTAGTTTAAAAATAAATATATTAGAAGTTTGAGTTTATAATTAAAAAAGATTGTATGTTGTGACTTATTAATAAAGAACTAATCTTTATATTGTTGGAAAAAATTTCGATTTCAAATCTTATAGATGAGATTTTGATACACAATGTATTTGTAAAAAGGCTATTTATGATCATGATGCCATATTCATTACTAAGAAGGAATGCTTTATTCAAAAAGGAAATTCAAAATATTCAAATTATGTAGCAAGTAGCGTATAGGGGTGGTAATTTTGGATACAACTCAAAAGCGATACAAAATAATCAGATTGAGCTGAATACAAATCAAAAGCAGTACGAAATAATCGAGTTGGGTAGGATATAATCGTATTGAAATTTTATCAATTTAATAATAATTCATGTTTAAATTTTCTTAATCATGTTGGTGTCAACATTATATCGTGTTTGTGTCCACACATCAGTCTTATACATGCCTTAATCAAAAATTAACATAACACGCAAATTTCAATTGCCACACTAGTAGCAACGTATGTATTTTTTCATTTCTTGTGCCTCTAGTTTCCTTTTGTTTTAATTTTTCATGACGTTTCTCTTTTAAATTATATATATTTTGAAACTCTTATAATGAAAATATGGATTTGACTTTGCTGCAAGTGGAGATTTGACTTTAGACACTTTTGTTTAAGATGAAATCAGCATGCATCTTGCATTCAAATATTGACAACCAAACAAAAAGAATAAGAAATAAAGCAAGTGCCAAGCTTTCCCAGAAGCATATTAGAACTGTAAATTAATAATTCTAGGGAATTTGGCATTTGGTGCTTACACACACACACTTCATTTCATGGCCATATGCATATCCATGATTTTATGTTTCCTGTCTAGCTAGGTCATACATATATATTTTTATATTGCTCAAATGAAATGTCAATTAATTAGTATTCCAATAATAAGCATGTATTTCCCTCCCTTTTAATTTCTGGCTCTGATTTTGACATGCATGCCATTTCTTTTAAATATATAATCTAAAGCTGTTACCAATTGATTTGAGAGGAAAGCTGTACTTTGGCTTCGATCTAAGTTTATGAATGGTTTGATACTCCCTCTCTCTCTTTCTTCCAGAATCGAATATACCAACTTCATAGAATGAAAATCTAACATTTTAATTTTTATAGTCCATAAATTCTAACTCAAGTGACATTAAAACAAGTGGAAAAGTTCATTTGTTAAAATCAATCCATTTTAAAAATTATCTTTTAAGCATCTATACCTAAAGACTAATCCGATGACAAATTTATTGGCCAAGATGGGTCGTGGGTTCATTGTTCCTTAACCTTTGATGCTTACTTTTCCTTCTAATTAAAGTCTTTGAGTGATGTAGTTGGTGATGTAATAATAATTGGTTGTCTTCGGGAGTGCCATTGTTAGATTTCTATAAATAATTAATCACAAGAAATTTAGGTGTATTCATACATTTTAGATATAGTTGTGGAATAGTCTATAAGTTAAAAAGACCGTTGAATTGCCCCCGTGCACCCAAGCTGGATCCCCCTTCCCCTTAATAATAATAAAAAAAAGTATTCATGCATTTCAGATTCTTTCATTTTAGAATTTGGAGGGTCGAGGCAGTATAAACGAAGTTCATGGATGTTTTTGATACGTCACTCACTGCTTCTGGGAAAATAAAAAGGGACCTAATGGGCTGCAAGGATTACTGGATCAGATAAACAATTTAGGTGGCCCATACTTGTTCGGAAATATGGGCCCTGAATTTGCAATCTCACAAGAGAGAAAATAATTAGCCCATGAAGTTGCAAGCAACTGAAGTCTCTTATCAAAATTCACAAGCATTCAAGCCCTTCCAAGGGAATGCTCAGACCTTTTATTTTTTATTTTTAAATCTTAGAAAGAAAATTCAAACTTACAATATCTCCAATGTTGTGGAGAGAAATTTGCTTTGGAGATATTCTTGTCTTGTCAAATGACCCATTGACCCATTGTTGATCGAAAGTGTTAGTCAAGAGAGAGAGAGATCCTTATTGGATGGGACATTGAGTTGAGCCCAAATTGAAAAGGCCAGCACTGTTAAAATTATAAAAAGATAAGCCAAGTTATAAACCCTTAATTATGGATGTGATTTGCTACCCACGCATAGTGATAAGCTAAGTTATAAGCCTACTAATAGAGGGCTCTTAGGACGTGCATAATACCATCTTGCTGACTTAGCTTTTTTTCCGATATATGATCAATCACTTTAATGACTTTAGTTACAAATTCACACTACAAGTACAAGGTTGGGTGTCAAATTCTTTCTTCTTTCTCTGTTTGATAGAACATGTGGAATTCTTCATGGGATTGTTCCACACAAACAAGCGTTACAAGCCCCACAAATTCTTTTGTTGTTTGTTGAACTCGGGACTCGAAGTCACCATGAAAGAAAGAGAGAAACAGTTGGCGGGTAAAGTGGGGACGAAAAGTAGCTAATTAAAGAATGAATATGAAGACCAGACGAATATCTGACCCCAACCCGAAAACATAGGGAGGGGCTTTGCTTGACTTCCAAATACCTTGGGGGGTCGTTTGATTATTATTTTTCTCATTTTAGTCATTCACTTTCCACCTACGGAGAAACAATCACGAACTTTTATCTACTTCTTCTCCTTCACGTACGTTCATGGGAATCTCTCTTTCTCTGGCCATGGCTGCTGCGAAGAGACATAGGGACTTTGTTTTAGCTCACGATTACCCTTTCACTAGTATGAAATATGATCAATAGTGATATATACTGCTTACCCTTTTGGGTTTTTCTCTTCAATTTATATGATTTTATCTGTGGGATCAATTTCTAAGAGATGCCCTCTGTGACTGTAGATTAGGGGTTGAGAGGTTGAATATTTATTTTTGTTTTAATTGTTGTTGAATTGTCTTCTCTGTTTCCTCTTCCTTTGCCCCAGCATGTTTGATGGGAAATAATGGTTCTTCCTCTAGACTAATTTAGATGCATGATTTTTCCTCTGTAAGTATCAATCAAACTCTGATTAGGGAATGCCTTTTGGAAACAATAAAGGAAATTGTTGCTTAATTTGTTCTTGGTCATATAGATAACATGTTGTTATTTGGACTCTGAATTCTTTGATGACGAAACAATATAATATGTACCACTTTATTCACTGTTGGGTAATTTTTAATCCATAATTTAACTGAAATTCTCTATAGATGTCAAGCATTTTGAATTTGATACACGCAGTGTTCACTATCTGATGACAATGGAATTCCTTGTTCCTGCTGTGCCTGATATATGCTTGTTCTTTTGATCAGGTTTGAGAAGCTTGTAGCTGAAGTCATTTGTCACTCTAAGTCGGTTTGGGAGGTAAATTTGGTGAACCATGGGAAGGAGTTTGCATAACAAACACACTAGCTCTACATCAGAGAATGGGCCTCCAGGGTGCGTTTGGGGGATACTTCATATCATTAAGTATCATCACTGGCATCATGTCAAAAAAAGACTCATGTACAAGAGGCGAAGCAATGATAAACAGGATGTGGGTAAGAAAAATTGACTCTGTACTGTATTATATGAAATTTTTTATTTCACTCCATTATTTTCTTCCAATTATAATCGCCTCTTAGCCACTTTCATTAATTGATGTGTGAAAACTTGATGCTGACATTTTTGGCTATGCAAATGATATGTGACGTAAAATCATATTCAATTATGTTAGACGTTTTTTTCTTGGTCTGCTTCACTGCAGGGGTTAAAAATCCAGGAAATGGCGCAGATGCCTCTAGTGTTGACAATGTCCAAGCAGACAATGATGCTACGATGGTTAAATCTACTGTAAGTCAGGAAAAAAAAAATTCTGATAGCATCCATTTAGTTCTTCTTTAGATCCACTTTTCATATGTAAATAAATCATAGAATAATAACCAAATGGGTTTTTCGGTAATTATTTTTTGTACTCATGAAACTGTAATAGACAAAAGCAGCATTTGATTTGGAAATTTATCAGGCTGAAGGAAAGATGAGCCAGTCCATTCCAACAGCCAAAGCTTCTGTCAAGTCCCGAATAGCACAGATTGCTGGAGAAATGGCTAAGAAGAGGGGTCAACATAACCGGAGTTCAAGCTGTCCTGTAAGATCACAATTGAAAAGAACAGAATCCATGCATCATTTAGAAGCACCTTCTAACCTGGATCCAATTTCTGAAATGGTATTGAATGAGGGAAGTCCTACAATTGTTCACCAAAACAATGAAAGCCCTTCTGCTACCAGCAAGCTTGAACCACTACCAACAACATCCTATGAAGAATCAATCAGTGTCAACAACAATTGTGGAGAGAGTGGCCCAACAGTTGCTGGAGATTACACAGTGCATGACCTGGTTAATGAGAACCAGAAGGATAACACAGTTAGTCAAGAAAAGCCAGACAATAACAGCATGCGAGATATGTTAGAGAAGAAGTTGATACATGTAAAAGAACTTGATGCAGATGCTTCACTCCACCATCCAAAGGATATTCTTGAGGCTTTGGATATAATCAATGTAAACAAGGAGTTAATGTTAAGAATTTTGCAAGATCCAGGCTCTCCTTTGGCCCAGCACTTCGGTAATCAACAAGCAGCCAGTGCAAAAATGGGTTTAACTAAGTCAGAGTCATTCCCTGTACCCGGCCAATCAGGTAGAGGATCTGAGCCTATCCAGCTCAGTCACAAGCATGAGGGGATCGGGTCTCCTGCAAAAGAGGAAAGTAAGTCAAAAAATGGTAGTCAAGCAAAGAAGTTAAAAGGGTCCACTTCTTTGAAATATGCTGGTGAGCGGGCAATGCCATCGATCCCTCTGTATGCTGCGGATGGTTCTGTTCAAAACTTGAAGAACCAAGGTGAGAATCAAGTGGCAATTAGGCGTTTCAAGGATCTTAGACAGAAAATAAAGCATGTAATTAAGGAGAATAGAAAAGAGAGAGAAATAATTGCCATGGATGCCATCCTCCACAAGATTCCTCGTGGCCAAAAGCTTACTAAAGAATTGGAGAAGGAGATTGTTAACCATTCTCAGGACCCTGCAATGAATAGAGAAGGCAAAGACAGTCCAGGAAATGGTTGTCAAAGCGAGCGTTTGGTTTCTTCCGTCAAGAAAAACCAAATGCATCACATGAGAAGAACATCTTCTCTCAATGCTTCACTTGATAGGTATTGTCAGTTGTATGAGACTAGTTTCAACAGTGAAGCCAAATGCCATACATCTGAGAGATTGAAATTGAGAACAGAAGGGGCAAGCTCATCTGTACGGTCTGTTCCAAAAACGCTGGGAAGGATTTTTTCCTTACCTGAAATTAGATCATATAAGTATCAGAGTGAGGAATCTCCTGCTGTGGATGGTAACATAAGCATAAGAAGTAGCTTTGATGAACAAAATAGTCTAGACTTTCCTCAAGATTCAGATAATCATTTGCAGCTAGATCAGGCGGCATCAACATCAGTCGAGAGCAATGAGACAAAAGATCAGGCGGTTTTGATTGGTGATGATGTTGAAAACTTGACAGCAGGGGACAGTGTTTCTCATGAGGAACAAGATATTTCAGAACCCTGTTTAGTTTCTCTGCCCAACTTTAATGTACTGCAGGATATAACTAGCCCCAGAAAATTTTCCTTGTCTGAAGGTCTGTCTTTTCAATTTCCATCTATAGCTTTTACCTTAAAATTACATAATCTAAAATCAAGTGCATGCCTTCAAAACTTCAAAATTCTAGTGTTCTCTAACAACCATTATCAGATTATTAATCCTTAAATTTATAAGTTACGAAGATATAAGTTAGCCATTATCAGGTATGTTTTAAGAAGATATAAGTTAGCCATTTATCAGATTATTAGTCCTTAAATTTTAGCATTTAACGATCAAGCAAACTTTTTTCAGTGTAGAAAATATGATTTGAATTTAATCATATCGCAAAGTAAAACCATTCTCTTATTTTCCTGCATCAATCACCAATTTGTGAGCTTTAGCGCTGAAATGGATGCTTATGGATATTGGTTTTATAGGAGCGGAATTGGGCAAGCAAGAGGATGAGTCTGTTATTGATACCCCTAAAGTGGTTGAAAGTGGACTGGATACCAAAACAATGATAATTCCCAGCAAGCACTTGAGCTATGACCCGACTCATGTTGAAGTTGATGCAAGAGACATAGCTGAATTTAATTATGTGCGAGATGTATTAGAGCTGTCTGGCTTCACTAGGAGTGAGTTCCTTGGGGCTTGGTATTCTGATGACCAGCCAGTTGATCCTTTGTTGAATGAGGACGTGGAAGGATGCTTGGTCCAGGATCCTGATTGTCCAGGAAATGAAGAAGGTGGTAAATGTGATCACTTTCTTTTGTTTGATCTGATCAATGAGGTATTGATGGAGATATATGGGAGGTCATACAGCTACTGCCCCCTGCCCTTGTCTTCACTATGCCACATCCGTCCAATGCCAGCAAGACAACATGTTCTCAAGGAAGTCTGGACCCTTATAAGCTGGTACATGAGCTTGAGACCAGAAGATGATCAATCCTTGGATTATGTTGTGAGCAGAGATCTAGCAAAGAGCGATGGATGGATGAACCTCCAATATGATTCTGAATGCATAGGGCTTGAGCTGGAGGACATGATTTTTGATGATCTTTTAGACGAAGTTATCTGTGTTTGACCTTGTGGATGGACCAAGTTCCTTCCTAAGCTGCCTTCACTTTTCTTACACTGTAAATTTGTTCTCTGATATGTTGTCTAATTAGTATCTTTACTCTCAACTTCATGAAGAGTATAGGGAAAGTGGTTAGGAAGAAAATAATTTATTTTGTTTGTATACAAGCATACATGTACAGTTAGTGAAATATAGTAAATTATTTGTGGGAACTCGTAGCTCTAGTGGTTAAAGTTCTAATATACATCCCTTCTTTCTTTTCGTTTTTCCTCTTTATATCATATATTTTATTCCAAAGGTGGTATTGTCTTAATCATCCTTCATTCAAATTTCCAAGATGATATCTCTATCTGATCTTGGTATCTTCTATCTACTGGCCAGCTTTAGTTTTCATGCTTCAGCCATAGGAATTTGGTTTAGTGCAACTCCCACATTATTTTGGGGGAAGCAAAAACTAAAAAACTGCAGAATAAAATCATGCTTATATTGAAATGCATCATGCATGTGCTTGCCTTATACAAAAGGCCTAAAGATGATGAAATATGATATTAGACTCTATGAGGCGCATCGACCGTAAAAGGTATTCCACAATGCACAGCAAACGGACGAAGTTCATTTGGGGCCCACCACAAAATAATTGCATACTGCTAATAGGTGGGCCAAACTCTCTTGTCCAGTCTTGTTTGATGGGCCTACCAACTGTAATAAAAGAGAAAGCATGGGACCCTACAGTGACTGGTCCTGGAGCCCATGTTCTGTAGCCTGTATGTAGGCTTTGGGAGCCTAATGCGTTGTACCATGCACCCTAAAGACAATCATTAAAGCAAACACAACCACCCTTTTATTGTGAAAGTGCTTGTGAGAATCTTTGGAACCTTGAATTGGGTTCTCTTACTTAAGTTCAGGATTTCTAAGTGACATTTTTTTATGCCTTTTTTTATTCATCTACTTGAAAAACTCAAAGGAGTGGTGATTACTGATTAAATATGATACTTCCTAGTTCCTCTGATTGTTTGATGAATAGATTTTTTATGGAATGTTTAACAAGTGATAATGAAGCGGGCAAATATGTGGGAGAGGTTTGCTTTGACAATATAATAACTAATGATCACAATCAGTTTTGCAAGGATAATTGTCAGGAAAATATTGTATACACTTCTTTCAAATCATTGCACCTTATAATTCATCTAATTAGGACATCTTTAATAGTTTAATCAAATATATTGTTGAGCTCCGAACTGAAGATATTAAATTCTCTCTCTAGTTACATCAAATTTAAAGTGTCTCGTTTGATGAAGTACAAAATCATCAATACCCTACTTCAAAAGTAAAGAGACTGTGTTGACGACCCACCATTGTACGTTGCACACTTGCACTTCCCATCACTATTTTTTTTATGAAAATCAGAAAATGAACAAGTACCCATTTTGACAAAACAATAAAGAGAACAAAGGTGACGATGTTATGAGTATAGCAAAAGTATAGATCGACTATTCATTTTTTTGTTACATTTAAAAAGGATCGAACCCTAAGTACAAGAGAAATTGTTGCTCAAGTCATTACTGTGGTTAAAAATAAAAAATAGAAAAGTTAAGTTGTAGATGGCTGTAGCAGTAATGTGGTAACGTGTAGCAATGGATGAATGGATAAAGAGACACCTTAAAAATTATTATGCAGTATTTTATTTAATTAACATATGATATTTTTAATACATCTCATATGTGTGATGTCACTAAAGTTTAACACATAGACATTTATATTTAGTAACATAAGAATCCATGTAACATTGAACTTGACAAGTATATAACCTATTCTAATATCATAAAAAAATGTTTAAGCATCTAACTATAACTTAATTGACAATAATTAAAAAAATTCAACACTTTATAAATCACTATATAATACCCTCAAATCTTAACAATAACCTGCATGTATTCATATATAACTCAGACGAGGTACCCCAGATTCGGTTGACGCACATAATCAGAACTGAAACCTACTGCATCGTAACTTGGTTAGTTAATGGTAACATTGAAATCTGTTATTATAAATTTATGATGTATGAATTTAACAATGGGAGTCTTAAGTCTCAGCTGATAGATGCATATCATATTGTTGGGTAACAAGTCATTGTCAGTGGACGTATCACGTATGACGTATATGGTTGGATGGGGGCAAAACAGTCAACACAGTATATGTATGTTCTTCACCATCGTAATCCAAATATATATAACAGATTGGCTTGTGCCTATCGACCCTTTCTTTATTACACCTTGTACACGCCTCTCTTTGTCAGCTTTCACCTCCTCTTTATTTGATTAATTCAAGTACTACTGTATTCCTATTGAGCCATTATCTATCAACTTATCCAAGCAAAGCTTTCATGGAAGTCAAGCAATCTTTGGCCATCAATTATTGCTTGCAACCCATTATGCACTCTTCAGTCTATCTAGCCTTTCAATAAAGTCAAGGAATTGGGACCAAACCTCAACTATACTGAGGATTTTTAATTGTTTTTTCAAACTCTTTAGAACAACGTGTTTCCTAATATTTAATTTTTTCGGGTCATTTTATCAATAGGATAGGAATCATAGGATTAATTTCTTTTTTTATTTTTAGCTGGAGGATAGGATTAATTTCAAATTTCAAATAACCCCTTGTCTTTCTCAAATTAAATATTCTCATATCATTTATTATATAATTCAGGTCATTAATTATTTAGATTTGAAGATTAATGTTAATTACGCTAGTGTTAGTAAGGGAGATAAATCTCTTATAAATTCTTTAGGTCTCCAATGAATTAGTCTGGTTACTCTGATATACAAAAGCTGACACAAGACATTTTTGATTTTTTTTTTTAAATGTCAAATGAATACCAAATATGTGACAATTAATTGTTTTGTTAATATTGATCTGTAATTTTTATTTTTACCATAAGTATATACTGTATATGTCATTAGTGTATTTAGCTCACCGCACCGCACCGCAGCAGTAGCTATTTCTTTTCTATAATTATTGTGGCTAAATGCTAATGTAGAATTCCAGTGGCTAATTATTGTGGCTAAATGCTAATGTAGAATTGTGGCGAAAAAGCATAGATATTTTCAAGAGTTTAATTAATTTACTATTTGTGCTAGGCTATGTGGATATGTCTTGCAAGTTATAATATCAAACACTAGTTGGCATCGTCTGGCCATACGATCGAGGAGGCAAGCTATGATGGCACGAAACAAACGTGGAACATGGGCATCATCTCAATCAGAACCGTTATCCCCACTTGATCTAACCCATCAGAATCTGACGGTAGAGAAGCCCAAAGGAAGTGGTACACTTCGAGAAGACACCAGAAACACCCACCCCACTTTATGTAGGTCATAGTGACGAGAGGGTAAAACGACAGATCCGTGGAAGAAAATAGGCAAACAGCGCGTTGGGTCGATATGCATGGATAGACATGACGCATGATCACGCCACGTGGACGGTGGATATCAACCATTCTCTCTCTTCCCCTGCAATATAAATTGAGCCCCTGGCTTTCTACGAATACTCGTTCAAACAAAGAGATAGTTAGTGATCATTATCTGGTTCACCTTAATTCTATCAAATTTTCGTTCTTCCTTTTGATCTAATCCCGAGAAAATGTCTTGCTGCGGTGGAAACTGTGGATGTGGGGCTGGCTGCAAGTGCGGCAGCGGCTGCGGAGGGTAATGGCATATTATTTCTGTTTGTTTCCCGAGAATATATAAATATTTTCCCAGAAAAAATTTCTGTTCTGTTATTGTTTTTCATTATGTGGGTTTTTATGGTGCAGCTGCAAGATGTACCCAGACATGAGCTACACTGAGGAGACCACCACTACAGAGACCCTTGTGATGGGTCTTGCACCCCAGAAAGTGTATGCCTCTGTTTTCCTAGAACAAAAATTATAATATATAGTTAATTAGTTTGATAAATTAGAATTTTTTCTAATTAATTTTGTGGGTTTTGATCTGCAGGCATTTTGAGGGAGCTGAGATGGGAGTGGGAGCTGAGAACGGGTGCAAGTGCGGTGACAACTGCACCTGCAACCCCTGCAAGTGTGGCAAGTGAGGGAGATCTCAGCTTTTTGAAGGAGAGATGGGGGTTGTGCTTTGAAGGATGAGGACAACAAATAATAGCGTTATAGCAGTAATTTATGTGTGTGTGTGTTTGTCTTGTTGTTGTGTTTAGGAACTTGTTTTAGAATAAAGTAGTCATGGCTTTTGTCTTTGAGCAAATCTTACTAGGCTAGGATTTGTTAAGGGTGACCCCAGGTCATGGCTGCTTGCTTATTGGGTTTCTCTGTACAAAAACCAGGACGTCTCTGCTGTGTTGGTGACTCTGGTGGATCATATATATATGCAAGTGTTAAGAGGAAAGAGTGCGAGTTTTTGATGAAATGAATGAAAAGCGACTCCTTTCTTTTACTTTAATTTGTGGGATTAATGTTAATAGCAAGATTAAAAGGAATACATTTTGTACAAAACAGAAAACAGAGGAAAAGGAATACAAGAAGTCAACAAGATCTATCAGTTCAACAAGATGTACATGTGCTATGGTTTAAATAAACTGTTTTACCAAAAATATTAAAAGAAGTGGGGAGCCATACATTTTTTTTTTTTTTTGGGGAGTGTTAAATTGAAAATCCTTGTAAAATTCTCAATTCTTGATAACAGCATGATGGACCATGAATGGCTTTCGGCACCAATAATTGTAAACAATGGCAAGTAGCATATTTAAGACGGTTGGAATTTTAAGAATAAATGTCTGCATAACAACATTACATTCAATTGATTATACACCTAAAATACAAGTTCATGGTACAACTAAATCAATCCAACAAGGATGATCTTTTTAGTTTTACAGGGACATATCACACCTTGACACCAGATCACTGTCGAATCTGATGAATCTATTTTACAGAACCTCCTTCATAAGCACCTGTGAAACCTCTGAACAACTAGATGTGGCATCTTTTTGTTTATCAAGTATTCCTACAGCAGCTTTGTTAAACAGGTTGTGGATCTGTAAAAGGAAATTAAAGTAAGATTAGTATCTCATTCATCATTTGATGGCAAAAGTTGACTGGAATGTACACTGTCTTTTAGGTTCACCTGCTTAGATGAGAGGCCTATTTTCTCCAAATCGCTCAGCTGAAACATGTCACATTGTTCAACTTCAGTACTACTCATTTAAATGTAATATCTAAACCCAAAACCATACTAAATTTGCTTACCGATTTTAAAGGGCTTGTTTCTCTGAGCTCAAGTATGTATTCTGCTATTTTGACTCCTATTCCCTGCATGATGCACAAGAACGAGAAAATTTCAAAAGAGAAAACATAAGGAAACCAATCGTTTTTTAAGAATAAATATACATGAACTATTAAGTATTAATACTGATGTTTTGACATGAACCTTCAATTCCAGTAGCTCCTCTCTGCAATTATGAAAACCAGTTGAAATATTGAGTTTCATATTTAATGATTGAATTGGAAAAATGGAAAAATGAAAATGAAGAAATTCTGGAAAGATTATAAATCTTACCTGTTGGCTGTATTCAAGAAGTCAATATACTCTTGAACAAGGCAGTTCTGTGCAACAAAAAAAGAGATGAGGACCACAGATTTAAATTAGACAAGTTAGAGAGTTACAAGTATAATTGTACCTTCAAATTTGAACCCCGAGCAGTCAATTTATTAAGTGGGGTGCCTGTTATTTGGCATCTGTTGTTCGCACAGGTCACAAAAGGTGTTTTGGGAGTCTTTGGTTCAAAGAGTAGGGGACAATTTTCTTTTTTGGATAAGAGTTCATTGGGGGGCTTTTGGTTTATATTGGTGTTTACAGGGGAGAGAACTTTTCTTAAAGGACTTCGCAGTGTGTTTTTCCTCTCACTGACTGGTGATGAATCAACAAAGCTTGCAGAGTTCTCCTCAAGGATTGATGGCTCACCTACGCATATATCAATATAGAAGCTTTTCATATTTCAAATAACTAAAACATACAAAATAAGACAATTGTTGAAATTGCTTGGGGTGTTTGAAGCAGCATAGCATGTAATCAGTTCACAGAGCTGAAAAATACCAGGTAAACTTGTATTAGATTCCCATGCATATCCACCCGCGCTACCATTGCCCTCTTCTGTATTATCCTTAGCAGCGCATTGCAGGCTCTGGAAAGTAACACCACATTGTAAATACACAATGAGTTTAAATGAATTTAGTGTTAGTCTTAGCATCTTAGATTATACACAGTTTCATCAATAGTCTAATGTGAAACATCGTTACCCAATAAATGATAAAAGGCCTTAAATTGCATCTATCTGCTAAGGCCACATAATTAGAATACAACTGTGTCAAATACACCATGGGAGTTCAAATTCCATCATTCCCGTCCCTCCCCTCGCTAAAATCTAGTAATTACCTCTAAACTAGAATCAACCGTTCTTTCATTATCAAATAAATTCCTGAAAGGCGCAGTGATTGACCTGCAAAAAATGTTAACCAATTAGGCAAGAGTGACTCGATAGCATAAGGATTCACAGTTCAACTAGTTACCCATACCTTTCTTTTGCATTAAAGGCACTTCTATTAGTAATAACCTTGGCTTTCACAGAGCTGAGATTGATGTTGAGTTTCTTGACATTGGTAAAAGAACTTGGAGTTTTTCCCAAGGGAGAATTGAATGCTTGAATTCTTTGTGCACTCTTTGTCTTTCCTCTTGATTCAAGCCAAGCACGAAGTTTGGCTTCCATGTCAACTTTAACCCTCGGGGTCTCTTGCTTGTGAACTGAAGGAACAAAATTGGTTATGTGGCGTGACCGAGCTGCCAAGCTGACAGTATGAACAGACTCCTGGTACTCTCCTGGATTCTATTATCAAAGAAAAAAAAAATTCAATATAAATGACAGGCCAACCCAAAATATTACTAACTCAAACACTCAAACTCCTTACCAAGCAAGCAACCATCAAGGCTTGACTCATCCCACCAAGTGAGTCTTGCAATATGCGAGTCAATTTACTCTCTCTATAAGGCACACGCGATAAATCGTTGTTCAATGCATATATCACATTAGACAATGCAAACAAAGATTGGTTGATTTTTGCACTCTCTTGGAGACGAATTCCTTCATTGCAAGTTCTTCTATTATCTTCATTGCCTGTTTGAAGTAGGTAGATTAAACATGAGAAAGACAAAGATCAGAAACAAACCCAATTCCATATTCACTTTCACTTTACTTAAGCTACTGAAAAAGGAAATGACTGGGAATAAAAATCACCTGCTAAGTCTATGAGGTTCAACTTCCCAGTAACAACAGCCCCAGAAGCATCACCACAAGGAGTGGAAACAGCAATCACAAGGACCCCATGGCTCCTACTAGAGACATCATTGAGACCAGTATGCGCGACTTTCCGCCTCTGAATCCCACAAGAAAAGGCCTCGTAAAATTCCGGCAATGACTTCACGGGGACACGGGAGAGTCCCCTAAGATGAATCTGCCCATCTTTGTCATCCAAAATCGCAATTTCCTTGGCTTTGATCTCTAAAAGGTCATAACACCTGTCCATATAGACCTCGTAGTATGAAATCTCAGCAGTACTTCTCGTGCACTTGCACATAGATAGGATTGTGGACATGGCCAACGGCATTAGACCCGGCATCTCATCAGTGCCCTGTAAAATGGATCACATAGCAGAAGACAATGTTAAAAAAAAAAAATACTTAAGCTGAATTTAAGTTCAGTACTTTATTAGTAAAAGATATTGGAAATTCAAATTCAAACCTGCATAGTGTAAGTCTTGCCACTGCCAGTAGCTCCATAAGCAAACACCGTGGCATTGCAGCCATGAAAGATTCCTGGAATCAAAGGGCTCACTTCTCTGTAGAAGATCCGACCAACATTGTTGTCCTCTTGGGCAAAGAAGGAGTCTAGCCGATAGCACTCATTTCGGCTTGACCAAGAAAACAAAAAGACCCACAATCAAAATCCAGCTTCCAAGCAATTTTCTACGAATTATCTGACTGAAAAGTAAAAAAGAATCACTCACCTTGATTCTTTATCTTTGAGATACACAACCACTTCCTCAGTAGACTCACATTCTTGTCCAACAACGGAAACACACGGCTTCTGTTCGCCGTTCTTTGCAGAAATCTCGTGGGGAAGAAAAGGACGCACCCTCACAATGACCCTGACCTTGGAGATTGAATTGGGGTTCGTTGCTTTTGCTGGAGTAGCAGAATCCCCTAGAGCCTCCATTAGAAAAACAAAGAGCTAGCTTGGATTTTAAGAGAGAGAGAGAGAGAGAGAGAGAGAGAGAGAGAGATGGGGGGGAGTTGGATTTGCAGAGACTAAAGTACGTTAAAGGCGCTTGAATTTGAAGAAGAGGAGGTTTAAAAACGTTATGACCGTTTGGGAAAGATGGAGCCAAAGTTGAGCCTTTTCTGGTTTGAATTTGGATTGGGATGCGTACTTGCTGTTGTTAGGTAGGGGGTAAATAAATCGGTTCCATACAACTCGAGTTAGCTCGAGTTAGGCATAAGGTTTGGCTGAGACTACTTGTTTAAGTTTGGCTTCTAAAAAAAACAAGTCAAACTAAGCTCGGCTTTCGACCAGAAGAAAAAAAAAAAAAAAACTCGGCTTATTTAAGGAACAAGCATGATATGTTTGACTTGTAAAGTTTGTGAGTAGGTTGTATGTAAGTTCGAATTATATAAAAAACAAGCCAAGTCAAACTCAAATTCGGTGTATTTTAGAAAGACAAAAGTACATTTTTGGTTTCTGTAATTTAATTAAGTTTTCACTTTGGTCCCTATTTTTTTAATTTTGGCAATTTCAGTCTTGTACATTTATTATGTTTCCAATTAGGTCTAAATTGTTAACTCAATATAATTAGACTTAGGTCTTTTATAAAAACAGTTTTAGATAGAGATAAGGGTGTTTAAAAATTTATAAGAAAATCATTTTAATTTATAATAAAGTCTTTTTAATTTATAAAAAAATCTTTTTAATTCATAATAAAATTCTTCCCTAATTTGAAGGGTATTTATCCCTATTTGAAGGGTATTTCCCCTCATAGATTCTAAATAATGAATCATTTTATATCAACTCAAATTTTTCTTTACATTCATAGTGTTTTTCAAATCTCTTATGATATTTCTTATGTTATTTAGACACACAAGTTTATATTTGGTTATCATAATTCATAAGTTGAAAAAGTAAATTTATTATAACAAACTTATCATATAAAAGTTATTAACGATCACATTTTTAAATCATATTTAACGTGTTGAAAATATTGCACAAATTTAGTGGACTATGCACACGTGATTGACATGACATCATCCACATCCTTTTAAGTTAGTTGTTGATCTCTATAAACTACATTGTTTTGTTTTAAAATTATGTATTTTTTATTTTACTATTACATAACGCTCTTTTAATAGTTTTATTAAGAAATTTATATTTTTGAATTTTCAAAAATTTCACCAAATCTCGTAAGGACAACCTATATTAAAAGGGCAACCCATAATATTAATACATATTATATGCCTAACATAAGTATAAAATGTCTTTCAGGCCCACCAGCCAATTGACTCATCTTGGCCTAACTAGTATAAACCTCATTGTAGGTATAAAATTTCACATTAGATATTTCAAGTCTGTGTCAATTATATGTCACTCTCAAAAAATTCATATACATTTTTTAAATGGATAAATAAATCATTAAAAAAAACAGATAAAAAGAAATAGCCAAATGTATATTATATTATCAAAAAGATCAATTCGAGATTAAAAATGGGCAAAAAAATAGCCAAATGAGAACTCAATAAGATCAATTCGAGATTAAAACAAACTTAGCCAAATGTATACTATATTATCAACTTCATTGTCAATAAATATAGTAAAAAGAAATAGGGTCCATTACTTGAAGGAAAATTCTAAAAGGATCCCATTGTTTACTTTCTAAACTCTCTACATGCTTACTACACCCCACACTTACTTTTTAACTTATAACATTTACACTACACCTACTTAGGCCCCGTTTGGGATTGCAGTGGAAAATCCAAAAACTGTTGTAGATGACAATTCTCAATCATCTACAGTAGTTTTGGTGTTTGGTAAAAAAATAAAAAACTGTTTTACTCCACAATTCTCAACTTCCCACAGCAAAAACAGAAAGTAGGTTTCTAAGTGCTTTTGAAAAATGTAGTGAATCACAACAACAATAAATATTTTATTTTACCCTTAAAACCCTTATTGATTTCTATAATTTTTATTTGTTTATTTTAAATTAAAAAATATCTCCATTGTTAGTTATATTTTATATTATGATAATTAATTATGATTTTTTTTGTACGATTAAAATTATAATATACTTAAAAAAAATATGAATACTTATTTAATAATGTTGTTCTTAAAAAAATTAATGCCAATAAAAATTTGTAGCTACAAATTTTAAAAATAAGTAAAAAAACATTTTAGTTTTATCAAACAAATAAGTGAAAGACACTTTCAGCATCATTTCCATTTTAGTAATTATAGCAACCCTAGTTGCCATCTTTTTCTCTGGTTTACTTGTAAGTTTTACTAGGTATGCCTTATATACTGCTTTTGGGCAACCCTCTCAACAACTAAGAGATCCATTAGAGGAACACAAGGACTAGTTGAAGTAATGATCCTCCCAATATTGGGAGGATCATTACTTTCAATTGAGATAATGAAAAATCATTTCATAGTTATAGCACTTTTACATTAATATTTACCAAACACTTTAATACTGTTTTTTGCACTCACAACACTTTTGAAAACATAGTTTATTAAACACTCAACTGCTTTACTGTACAGCTGACTTTATTTCACAGCTGTTTTTTCTCACAGCAGTACCAAACTGGCCCTTAATTCACATTCTCAAAATCCCCCTATATAAGGCACATGCCGCATATTTAAAGTTTTAAACAAAACATTTGTCATCCAAGCAAAAATCAAGTGTGGAGTTTAGAAAGCAAAGAACAAGATCTTTTTAAAATTTATTTACTTGAAAATAAATTAAGTTATTAAGTTTGAAAAAAAAAAAAAAAAGTTATTAAGTGGGCCCAAGTCACAGTACAGGTTCAGAATTTAAATTACCAAAAACTTGGAGGCTCTGTCTGCAAGGGGGGTAATATATATATTAGGGGTTTAATTAAGAAAGAGGCTATAATTGGGTGACTGTGTTAAACCCTAAACCCCTTGGAATCGAAGATGGACAAGAGCATGCTGGTAAACATGGACGGTCTATCTGAAGAAGATAAGCATAGAATGACCAACATGATCGATCAGCTCCAGATTCGTGACAGGTTTGTGCATTTCTATAATATATGCATACATGTCTATTATAGATGTTTGTGTTTGTGTAAAATGAAGTGTTTTTGTCCACCAAAAAAATGGAAGTGTTTTTGTTTATTGTTAATTGTTAGCATCAAATTTGTATTGGGAATTTGGGATTAGGATATAATTTTGATATAAGCTAGTACGACAGGTTTCAGTATGCACATAATAAGTGTTATGAGTATAGTGATGAAGTCTCTGATTTCTTTGTGCTTGTCCAAATTGCAGTCTGAGGCTGTATAATTCATTGGTGGAGCGATGTTTTACGGACTGCGTAGACACCTTTCAGCGCAAATCCCTGACCAAGCAAGAGGATACATGTGTTCGCAGGTGCGCCGAGAAGTTCCTCAAGTTTTCAATGCGTGTTGGCATGAGATTTGCAGAGCTCAACCAAGCAGCAGACACTTCAGATTAGTCTATCTACAACATTTTTGGTATGAAAGTCACAGGTGCAATTTTTTTAACTTTAGATCCAGAATTACTTTTCTTGCATTGATGAACGATGCCCATCGATCGTTACGATAAGAGAGGATTAATTTGTACCTTGATGACAGAAGAAACTTTTTTGTGAGGTTTTACAGTTTAACTGGATGTTCATTGGGTTATAATCGAGAAATAAAATGTATAATTTTGTTCCATATATTCTGGAAAGAGCATGACTAAAAACTTTTGCCTTTTAGCATTTCTGGTACTGGCATTACTGGACAACCGAACTGTCTCACAACGTTCTAAACCCAACTCTTTTTTTAGTTTGTATCATATAAAGTGACTTTACAATAAGAGAAGCTGAGTGCATGACTGACTCTATATGTTTAGCTTGGTTAGCTTGCTCTTTGGGAAAAATGCTGGGCAGCAACAAACAGAAGCAGGCTTGCTGTAGCATTAGGAAATTAGATTGCATGTGTGGCTTTGTTAATTAATTGGTCTGCTACAAATTATTATAGGATTTGAAATTTTGAATTGATAGACTTAGCTTTGGTTGGACAGTGGTTATGACGTGCAGCTTTGTGCTACATATATAGTAATGTACATTAATTGACAAGACAATTGGTTGGTAAAATCATTGAGTTCTGAGCTTTTGTCCCTGTGTGCCACAAATGATAAGAATCTTGATGAGTTTTTCTAATAGCAGGCAGTCAGAAATCTGAGCAAACAAAGTGCAGAGCTTTACTTAATATTGTGCTGTGATAGTCTATTTTGTGCTTGCATCTGGGTACTGACAGTGTAGGCACCTCTTTTAATTTACTTGATGGAGCTCTGTGTGTGTGTGCTTGAAACATTTTCATTAACATGGCTAATATGATCACACTAATGTGAGCTAAACCCTGTTTTAGTATGCTGTGAATAATTTTGGTGCCTAAACATTTTCATTAACATGGCTAATATGATCACACTAATGTGAGCTAAACCCTGTTTTAGTATCCTTGTTGGGACTTGGGAGTTGCTCTTCTTCCTACCCAGAGGACAAGGCGTGTGTTCAAAGATAGAACACCAGAGTGAAAGACGTTTGAGGAGCAAGAGCAACACCCGTTACACCCCCATGCGACTCAAGTATGTGCTACCTTGACTTGCCACTTGTTAATTCCAAATCGCACTAGTTTGCATAGAAGTAAACATACACGAGGACAAAATTTTGAGCATCAATGAACACTTGTTACAAAAACGAATGAAACTTATAACATAATCAGCATTTAAGAGAGCATAAAGAAAGTTATAACGAATAAAAGTTATAAACACTCATTTTTCTAATTTGTTGTAATGACATACCTCCGTCAGTATAGCTCTCCTAAAGTCAATGGACCTAATAAAAATATCTTTTCTATAGTAATGAATACAAATATTTTGATTGAATGATGCATGAAGAAATGGTTTACAAAGATGTTTTGCATTGTTCGTATTGTTGAGGCTTTTCCCGCCAACCAACGGTCCGGATTGAAGAGAATTAATACTAGACAGTACACAGCTGACAAAGACCATCAGAATCCGTCCATTGACCCACGATCTGACGGTCCACCCCACTTTAATACCCTAAACCGCCACTCATTTGGTTAAAACGTTTCTTTCCAAACAAAACCCACTTTAACTCGCATGCAATTTATTCCAATCCAACGGTCAATAAATGCCCGCGAAGAAGGCCGCCCATCTACGGCTCCCAAACAAGCTCGACATTTAACGAAGAGCCTTAGAGTGCCGTTTGAGGTTTAAACTTTTGGTCCCCTAACGTCTTGGACGAACCGTCAACTGCCGTTAACTCGTAGGGTTTTCCAAAGCTCACAAGAACTCAAATCTCTTTCGGTAACGGTAATTAACGGAGACGTCGGTGCTTATATATTCGTTATATAAATTTTTGTATTTTTATATTTATTTTATTTCCTTTTACCTCTGTTTCTCTCTCTTCGTTTCAACGGGCGAGGATTTTTCGAAAAGAAAGCTCCTTTCATGTTCAGAGAGAGGCTTCAGAAATCTATTGATCTAATCGATGAGCTCCAATTCGATTCCCGCCACTTCTTCACAAGTAGAGGTACTCTTATTTCCAGAAAATCCTTTTTGTTTGCTTTCAAATTTTTTTGTTTTTTGCTTGCATGTTTTTTCACTGTTCTTGATCAAGTTTTCTCGTTTGCTTGGACCTGAAGTTGCTCCGATTTGTGCTGGATTCATTGGGTATTGATAAAAACCCTATAATTCTCTGTAATTTGGGTTTTGGTAACAATTTTTTGATCTGAAAACTGATTTTAAGATCTGGGTCTTGCTTGTCTGGGTATATGGGGGTGGGGTTTTGGATATTTTGGAATGAAGTTGGGGTCTCTTTTACGGTTTTTAGTGTTTATGATTCGTTTTAGGGGATACTTCTGGAGGGTTTTGTTTTATATTTGTGTGTTTATGTATCTATTTGTTGATTAGGATTTTTGATTTTGGAGATTTTTGTAGATGGAGATGGCTGAAGTAAAATTAGAGGAGTGTTGCCTTGAGAATAAGCAATCAACGGCTGCATCAAGCTCGTCTGTATCTGAAGGTAGTGGCAGTGGTATTCTCAAGTCCCCAGGGGTTTGCAGCCCAGCATCAACTTCTCCTACTCACCGGTACAATCCCTTAAGTCCTTAATGGCTTCAATTTAGTTACGACTATAGTGGTATTCTCTATTTGAAAAGAATTTGCTTCATAACCAAGATTAAATTATGTATTTCACGTTCTTTTTCGGTTTCAAGTATCTGCCTTTACACTTTTTATGATTTTGAATTGGATTTTTGGATTTTTGGATTATGTACTGGAAAATCCATATGCTGCTTTAATTTTCCTTGTGACTAGTTTGCATTGCTGATAATTTTCATAAACAGTGTTCTGGTTAGTGAACTGAGTTATGAGAATTTGACTTTTCAGGAGGATGAGTGGTCCTATTAGGCGAGCCAAGGGTGGTTGGACTCCACAGGAGGTCAGCATTTCATTCTGTACTTATGTTCACTTGATTGTATACCAGCTTGAAGCATGAGGATTTTCCTGTTTGTTTCCTAGCATATTGAAGGGAGAGGTCCATTATTGTTGGTCATTAAGTCATCTAATTGGGAAAGGCTTCAAACTGTCGTTGCTTTTAGAATTACTGGTTTTACTACTTTTGTTATCAACATTGCACACTTGTGTGGCAACACTATTCTCTATATGGCTTTAGCTTAGATATGATAGTATTCACCAATTTTCATATGTTGTTGCTATGGCACATGCTGCTTGTGTTTTCTTAGTCATAACTCTTTTTGGGGCATTATTGTAATTTTCAACAAACATGTTGGATTGGCCACAGGATGAGACATTAAGGAATGCTGTTGCAGCTTTTAAGGGGAAGAGTTGGAAGAAAATAGGTTTGTCTCTTTCCTCAGTAGTGCTTCTGATTTATGTTGTTGGTTGCCAAGACAGTTTTAGAATGCAGCTGTTGGCTGGATTTTGTAGTTACAAACTTTTAGTACTTACGGTGCTTTTAAGTGGCAGAGAGTCTACTCATCAGAAATGTGCTTACTTAACTTAATGAGGCCTTTTAAATGTTAGAGATCTTGATAAACTACATCTAATTTTAGTTGAAAAATAAGAATAATATTCAGAGCTCTACAAATTCAAAACGATCCCATAATAGATGTCCCAAGAGATTGGAATGTGTTAATGTTCATTCAATTGTTTAATTTTCTGCTGTACCTATGTTGTGAATCACCAAACAAGGGTTACTCAATATGAAAAGTACACACACGTATAGAAAGATAGTCCTAGCTGTATTACCCAGTATTTATTTGTGTTGATAGTATGTTTAAAGTCATGAAGCCAATCTAACATTTGGAACAATGTGTATACAGCTGAATTTTTTCCTGATAGATCGGAAGTACAATGTCTGCATCGATGGCAGAAGGTTCTAAATCCGGATCTTGTTAAAGGACCGTGGACTCAAGAGGTTGGAACCTACCATCCTTATATTCCTTAAACTTTCTTGCATTTTTTATTCAAGCATTGAACTTTCTTTCACTTGTTTGGTTTGTAGGAGGATGATAAAATCATTGAACTGGTAGCAAAGTATGGACCTACAAAATGGTCGTTAATAGCGAAGTCTTTGCCTGGACGTATAGGAAAACAATGCCGAGAGAGGTAATGATTTACACATTTGCATGATGCTGATGATTTACACATTTTAATGTTATTCATTCTATTTGCTTGGATCTTCTGATTGATTTCTTCATGAAAAGTAAAGAAATGGTTTGGCTAGTGTATCCATTTAAAAAAGCGGTGGACCTTGTTATTTTTTTTTTTTTTACTTCAGGTGGCACAATCATCTAAATCCTGATATAAAGAAGGATGCTTGGACGTTGGAGGAGGAATTAGCCCTTATGAATGCCCACCGGATACATGGGAACAAGTGGGCCGAAATAGCTAAGGTTTTACCTGGAAGGTACCATTATTGTTTCATTGTTATCTTTTGAATGACATTGTGGTGCTAAATTAAGGCAGTATTAGGGTATGATAGAGAGAGCCAATTTTAAGGACTACTGCTAAGTCCTAATGTGCGAATTGTGATGTCAACCAATTTTTGGTTAAAATATTTTGAGAAATAGCTAGTGTCAAGTACTACTGCTAGTGCTCCCTGATGGTATAGTGTTTCCGTCCACAAACAATGTTGATCATATCACTATTTTTACCTAAGAAATTAATTTTGTAAATTGGCTCCCTGCCTGCAGTTTCAGACTTTCAAGTACATGTGTTTTCGAAACCCAAGTGCTTTATTATTATTGTGTGTATGTAGTATTTTCTGCAGGAGCCAAATCTTCAATTAATTCCTACTGTTTTCATGACTTCAGGGATAATTATGGGCCACTGAATAATATGTTTGGTTAAAATAGGAAATTTCAACACGGAATGAAGCCTTTTTATTTTCCTCTCTTTTCTGTTTTTCCCTCTCAGTAGCAGTAGGAGTGCAGAAATCTGTCATTTGGAATGGGGATCTTATTATGTGCTGAATGATGATAAAACATGTAAATAATTTTTTTCAATTCCCTAGAGAGTAGAGAATAATGTGCTTGACTTTTTTCAGTGATGTGAAAAAGACTAATTTCATTTATGCGACTTTTAATGTACGATTGCTATTACTAAGCTAAATGTTGTACGTAACTTTGTGTACGCAGGACTGATAATGCCATAAAGAATCATTGGAATAGTTCCTTGAAGAAAAAATTAGATTTCTATTTGGCTACTGGGAAACTTCCACCAGCTGCAAAGAATAGTCCCCAGAATGGTGCCAAAGAGACAAATAGATCCACTGCAAGTAAAAGAATACTTGTTAGTTCAAATAAAGGATCAGATGCAACTGCTCAGACATCATCTGGCAATGCAGATATATGTAAGCTAGATGAAAATGGCAAGGATCAGTTGGAGTCCTACGCCCCACTTCATGATATGGGTGCTTCATCAAGTGTTCTTCCAAATGAGTCTGCTGATTCTGAGGGTGTAGAATTTAAGCTGAGATCATCCTTTATGGATCCTAGTTGCAGTAACTCAGAGTCAGTGCCAAAGTTTCAGAATTTTGGAGTCAACAGCAAGCCTCAGATTGAGTATTCTGTCATTAAAAGCCAGCCAAAGTCTGAGAATTGTGGATGTAACAACCTAATAGATGAAGACAAAGTTAAGAGAACATCTGTGCCAGTTGAAACTCCAAGCTATGGTTGTTTGTACTATGAGCCACCACCGTTAGAAAGTTGTATTCCATTAGATTCAGGTTTTTCAAACATACATTGTTTGCAGCATGATTACAACTCTAGTCCAAATTTATCACCTATTTGTTTCTTCACTCCTCCTTGTGTGAAGGGCAATGGTTTATGTAATCGAAGTCCTGAATCAATTTTGAAAATCGCTGCTAAGAGCTTCCCCAATACTCCTTCCATTTTGCGAAAGAGAAAGACATATGCCCAAGGATATTTGCCTCCTAATAAAATTGGGATAGTAGATTGCGGATCAGTCAGGGAAGTGCACAACGTTTCTGATGAACAGGAAAGAAACAAAAATAGTGTGGAAATGGCTGGGTCTCAAGATGGAAGTTTGTGTGAGAGTCCAACCAGTCATGGTATCAGTACCATTGGGCCTAATGGTAAGGCTTTTAATGCATCTCCTCCATACCGGTTAAGAGCCAGGAGAACTGCTGTTTTCAAGTCTGTGGAGAAACAACTTGAGTTTACATGTGACAAAGAGTATGATGGTAATGCTAAGTCCATGGAACTATCTACAAATGGGGGCTCCGCTGTTACCAAAGGTTGTTCACATGCAACAAAGATGGGAGTGACGTAGAACATACACACTGTAAGTTACAATTTTTTCTTATCATTGTTCTTGAAGCTATTTTGCCTGATTTTTTATTTTTAGCCGCTATTCTCAAATTAAAATTTTATAGCATTTGGTGCTTCCTTTTTATAATTGTTAAGTAGGTCAATGTTACGTAAAAATTTGTCTTTTCTATTTGCTTGAGGATGGAAACTGGATCTGACAATGAAAACTTTTGTATCTCTGAATGGAAATTCTTGATCAGCTCAACCCCTCTATGTGGCAGATAATTGCTTAGTAAAGTGCCGAATTATTTATAATTTGTCCGGTTGTGCAATTTTTTGCTGTCATTTATTTAATTAGTACACATGACATACATGCACAGATAACATGCACGCAGGATGTACACTGAGGACAATTGATAGATATTTTAATTTTCTGATAAGGAATCAAAGTTGTCATTCTTTTCTTTATGGATTCTAGGACTTGGATCTAGTTCCTTATTCTTCACCTTTGTATTTTGCCCCCCCCCCCCCAAGTTCTTTGAAGAAATGCCCTTCAACAATGGATCTTCAGCGTTTCTTGCAAAAATTACAAAAAACCCACACAAGATACTTGCCTTGCCACCTTTGTTACAGTGAAGTCATCATTAAAAAAGATTTTTGAAGATCTGAAATCTGTTATACATTGGAGGTTTGGAATTAGTTAATCCAACATCCAGAATCCAAAGTGATACAAAAGAGATTGACTACTCCCATTTAGGAAAGATATCTGTGACTTTCTTTTGTTTCCATGAATTGATGAAGAGAGCCATCTCCTAGAGTCCCTTTGGTGAAAGGAATAGTGTATTTGAAGTCCTTTTTTTCCAGGATAATGGTAAATGTATGTACATATATTTTATCATTGACGTGTGCATATAATTTCACCTAGACTGTTCTCATTGGATGAGTTCTAGATATTACCTTCTTAAGCCTTTCTCTTTCTCTTTCTCAAGTATGTTTCTGATTTGGCTTGCTCTGTTTTATTTAGGGACCAAGGAGGGGGATGCTATTGAAGTTGGCTGACACTTCTCAATTGGTGATTTCCAAGTCTACAGAGATTTTGGAAAGTGATAATATATTGATTTATCTGACCACTCTCTGGTCTAACATCTTCAATGCCTTACATAGATTATCTTGCAAATACACCACTTGTTATTACTTACATGGGAGCGCTTCTTCAGCTCCAACTTGACAAAATGCAGTGGCAGTGGGCTTCTGTTATGTGTAGAATGAAAATAATAGGCCCCAATTACTTAGTGGAAATATATTGATTGTACTCGGATTTGTACAGAAAACCCCTCATGAAAGGAGCAATGATGCTTCATGCTTGGAAGAATTCTTTAATGAAAGCGTAGCTCCTGTCTCAATGTCTTGATTCCTATCAATCTATTCTGTCTTACCAATATTTACAGGTAGAACCAGCATTATAATTTTACTACATTGACACCTGTACTTTTAAAATCTGAGGATTTTTATGGCCCAACTAGTTTCTCCTTTCACTACATAAAAGGAAACCCAAATTATATAAAAAAGATAATTGGGTTGCTAAAATAGCTTAATTGAATGACATAAATACTTAGCCATATTCTAAGTGTTTCCAATTGATATTTGGCTGTGTTATGGGTTTAATTATATTTTTCTTCACTTTGTTAGAAGGATCTCAAGTTTGAATCTCCTTTTCTCAAATAAAAAAAAATTATCAATTTCATAAAAAGAAAAGGGTATTGTAACAATAATGACATTTACTTGGATTGCTCATCATCCTACTTGGATCGCTTCTTCAAAATTGTCAATGGCATTGATCTTGAGACTCGTATATCGTTAAAACAGTAGTGCTAGATATATCACATTTTTATACCATAATTTCATACCACCTTATGTGGCAACTTACATGGCATTCATACATTGGATACTAAAAAATAAAAAGAAAAACCCAAAAAGAAAAAGAAAAACTCTGTCCAATAAAATAATGACACGTGAGATGGTATAAGAATGTGGTATAAGAAATGTGGTAAGTATAGCATTATTCATCGTTAAAAATATGTCACTCATACTTAAAACAGCAACTGTCTTCCTCCAAGTCTTTGGAACATAAACATTTTGGGTCAAAATAAAAAGGGAACAGAACAAAGCCTTGGGGGATTGAGAAATTGGGATGCATGCTATAGACTGTAGAGTATAAACGAAGTAACCTATTGCTTAAGAAGTTAAGGCGTAGCAATTTGTCAAAACTTATTGTCTGAAAACTTGAACAATGTGAAAAATTGATTTGGTATCATAATTCTTTTATTTGAATTTCATTTGCAATCATACTTTGCGTTGAAGGGTCTTCCCTTCGCTCTTCACAAAGCCCAATGGGTCTAGTCGATTTATGGACAGTAATCTTTGCCATTCCGGACCAGGTCTCTAAGCATAGCAAAGTTTACCGGTAAAAAGTTAACATGGAACACCACTAGAGCAGATACAATTTGAAATACACCAAATATATAAATATTTAAAATTACTCGAGTTACGAATCAAAATTTTCAACGAATGACTTGGGATGCCCTAAAAAACGACTGTAGATGCCCTATAGAACGACTTGAGAAACTCTATGGTAAGATTTGCGAAGCGTCAAAACATAACTTAGAATGTCACTAGGTAAAATTTGAAATGCAACAAGGGTATAAACATTTAAAATACCTCGAGATATAAACTGAAATTCTCAAGCAACGAATTTGGATGCCTTAAGTAACGACTGTAGATGCCCTAAGGAATTACTTAAGAAACCCTAAGAAACGACTTGAGAAACTCTATGTTATGACTTGAGAAGCGTCAAAACATGACTTGAAATGTCACTAGGTACAATTTGAAATGGACCAAGGGTATAAACATTTAAATTTTCATGAGTTACGAACTGAAATTTTCAACGAACGACTTGGAATATCCTAAAGAATGACTTGAGAAACTCTAGGATATGACTTCGAAAGCGTCAAAACATGACTTGAAATGTCACTATATACAATTTGAAATACACCAAGGGTATAAACATTTAAAATATCTCGAGGTACGAATTGAAATTTTCAAGAAACGACTTAGAATGTCCTAAGGAAGGACTTGAGATGCTCTAAGGAACGACTTGAGAAACTCTATGGTATGACTTGAGAAGCGTCAAAACATGACTTGAAATGTCACTGGGTATAGTTTGAAATGCACCAAGGGTATAAACATTTAAAATCCCTCGAGGTATGAACTGAAATTCTCCATAAACGAATTGGAATGCCCTAAGTAACGACTTAAGATACTCTATGATATGACTTAAGAAGGGTCAAAATATGACTTGAAATGTCACTAGGTACAGTTTGAGATGCACCAAGGGTGTATAAACATTTAAATTCCCTTGAGTTATGAACTAAAATTTTCAACTAACGACTTGAGAAACTCTAAGCTATGACTTGGAAAGCGTAAAAACATGACTTAAAATGTCACTAGGTACAATTTGAAATGCATTAAGGGTATAAACATTTAAAATAGCTCGAGGTATGAATTCAAATTCTCAAGGAACAAATTTAGATGCCTTAAGCAACTACTTGAGAAACTCTAGGGTATGACTTGAGAAGCGTCAAAACATGACTTGTAATACAATTTGAAATGTATCAATAGTTAAACATGTAAAATACCTCGAGTTATGAACTGAAATTCTCAAAGAACGAATTTGGATACCCTAAAGAACGACTTGAGAAACTCTAGGGTATGACTTGGAAAACATCAAAATATGACTTGGAAATCATCAAAATATGACTTGAAATGTCACTAACTACAATTTGAAATGTATCAAGGATATAAATATTTAAAATCTCTCGAGTTATGAATTGAAATTTTTAACGAACGACTTGGAATACCCTAAGGAACAACTTGAGAAACTATAAGGTATTACTTGGGAAGCGTCAAAACATGACTTGAAATGTCACTAAGTACAATTTAAAATGCACCAAAAGTATAAACATTTAAAATACTTCGAGGTACGAACTAAAATTCTCAAGTAAGAACTTGAGATGTTCTAAGAAATGAATTAAGATGCCCTAAGAAACGACTTGAGAAACTCTAGGGTATGACTTAGAAAGTGACTTGAAATGTCACTAAGTACAATTTAAAATGCACCAAAAGTATAAACATTTAAAATATTTCGAGGTACGAACTAAAATTCTCAAGTAAGAACTTGAGATGTTCTAAGAAATGAATTAAGATGCCCTAAGGAACGACTTGAGAAACTCTAGGGTATGACTTAGAAAGTGTGAAAACAAGACTTAGAATGTCACTAGGTACAATTTGAAATGCAACAAGAGTATAAACATTTAAAATCTTTCAAGTTACGAACTAAAATTTTCAACGAATGACTTAGGATGCCCTAAAGAACGACTTGAGAAACTCTAGGATATGACTTGGGAAGCGTCAAAACATGACTTGAAATGTCATTAGGTATAATTTAAAATGCATCAAAAGGTATAAACATTTGAAATCCCCCGAGTTACGAACTAAAATTTTTTATATACGATTTAGGATGCCCTAAGGAACGACTTGAGAAATTTTAGGGTATGACTTGGGAAGCGTCAAAACACGACTTGAAATGTCACTAGATACAATTTGAAATGCACCAAGGGTATAAACATTTAAAATAACTCGAGGTACGAACTAAAATTCTCAATGAACGACTTAGGATGCTTTAAGGAGTGACTTGAGATGCCCTAAAGAAAGACTTGAAAAACTTTAAGGTATGACTTAAAAAGCGTCAAAACATGACTTGGAATAGCAATAGATACAATTTTAAATACACCAAGGGTATAAACATTTAAAATTTCTCGAATTACGAATTGAAATTTTCAATGAACGACTTTAGTTGCCCTAAGAAACGACTGTAAATGCCCAAAGGAAAGACTTTAGAAACTCTAGGGTATGACCTGTGAAATGTCAAAAAATGACTTGAAATGTCATTAAGTACAATTTGAAATGCACCAAGGGAATAATCATTTAAAATACCTCGAGATACGAACTGAAATTCTCAAAGAACGACTTGAGAAACTCTATGGTATAACTTGCGTAACGTCAAAACATGACTTGATATGTTACTACGTACAATTTAAAATGCACCAAGAGAATAAACATTTAAAATCCATTTACGAACTGAAATTTTCAACTAACGAGTTAGGATGCCCTAAAGAACGACTAGAGATGCCATAATAAACGACTTAAGAAACTCTAGGATATGACTTAGGAAACGTCAAAACATGACTTGAAATGTCAGTAAGTACAATTTGAAATGCACCAACGATATAAACATTTAAAATCTCTCGAGTTACAAACTAAAATTTTCAACAAATGACTTGGGTTGCTTTAAGAAATGACTGTAGATGCCTGAAAGAATGACTTGAGAAACTCTAGCGTATGACTTAGGAAGTGTTAAAACATGACTTGGAATGTCACTAGTTACAATTTAAAATGCATAAAGGATATAAACATTTAAAATACCACGAGGTACGAACTGAAATTTTCAAGGAACGACTTGGTATCCCTAAAGGAACGACTTGTGATACCCTAAATAACGACTTGAAAAACTCTAAGGTATGACTTTGGAAGCGTCAAGACATGACTTGAGATGTCACTATGTACAATTTAAAATTCACCAAGAGTAAAAACATTAAAAATATATCGAGATACGAGCTGAAATTCTCAAGTAATGAGTTGTCATGCCTTAAGGAATGACTTGAGAAATTTTAGGGTATAACTTGGGAATTGTCAAAACATGACTTGGAATGTCACTAGGTACAATTTGAAATGCACCAAGAGTATAAACATTTAAAATCCCTCGAGTTACGAACTGAAATTTTCAACGAACGACTTGCAATGCCCTAAGGAACGACCTGAGAAACTCTAGAGTATGACTTGGGAAGCATCAAAATATGACTTGAAATATCACCATGTACAATTTGAAATGTATCAATAAATATCTCAAGGTACGAACTAAAATTCTCAATGAACGACTTGAGAAACTCTAGGTTATGACTTGGGAAACGTCAAAACATGACTTGGAATGTCACTAAGTACAATTTGAAATGCAAGATGGGTATAAACATTTAAAATCTCTCGAGTTACGAACTGAAATTTTCAACAAACGACTTGCGTTGCCATAAGAAACGACTGTAGATGCTTAAATGAACGACTTAAGAAACTTTAGGGTATGACTTGGGAAGTGTCAAAACATGATTTATAATTTCATTAGATAAATTTGAAATGCACCAAGAGTATAAACATTAAATACCTCGAGGTACAAACTAAAATTATCAAGGAACGACTTGGGATATCTTAAGGAACGACTAATGATTCTTCTAAGAAGCGACTTGAGAAATTCTAGGATATGACTTGGGAAACTTTAAAATATAACTTGAAATGTTACTAGGTATAATTTGAAATGTACTACGGGTATAAATATTTAAAATACCTCGAGTACGAACTGAAATTTTCAATGAACGACTTAGGATGCCCTAAACAACGACTTGAGAAACTCTATAGTATGACTTGGGAAACGTCAAAACATAACTTGGAATGTTATTAAGTACAATTTGAAATGCACCAAGGATATAAACATTTAAAATAGCTTGAGGTGCAAACTGAAATTCATAAGGAACGATTTGGGATGCCGTAAGAAACAACTTTGAATGCCCTAAGAAACGACTTATGATGCCCTAAGAAACGACTTATGATGCCCTAAGGAATGACTTGAGAAACTCTAGTATATGATTTGAGAAGCATTAAAACATGACTTGGAGAAAACACACACGACCCAATAACATGACACGACAAGAAAATTTAGGGTTTGGGTTCGAAATTTTAGGGTTGGGTTGATATCAATGTCACCCGTTAAAATAACGGGTCCGGTCGAATCAATTTGCAGTTATCCATTTCACCCGTTAATGAAAGGGCATTTTTGCAATTATTTTAAAACCATATCCTACACCTCTCTGGCTCTCTCTCTTGGGCTCCCCTCTCCATTGATCGTCTCTCTCAGTCTCTCCTCTCTATCGATCGTCTCTCGGTCTCTTTTTTTATGTAACTAACAATATATTTGCTAAATGCAAATAAATTCTACAAGTGAGGTTCATGAGGAGCATGACGAGTCTACTTTGCGAATAAAACTGGTCGTGTAAGTTATGCTCGATAGTTTTCTGGTCATGTTAATTTGAGACTTTTACCATCTGAAGTTATCTGGTCATGTCGGGTAAACTTGTTAACACTAACAAGTCATGTTAAATTTGATCCAAACCCGTAAAACACAACCCATTTGCCCGGTCTACCACCACCTAGCCATGTGTGTAGAGGGGCATGTGCAATGGAATTACCAACCTCAGATTGAAGTGAAATTCTTTTTATTTTAAATTTTTTTGGCTTTGGCTAGACAAACTTTAAAGGACATCAAGATTTACCACTTGGACCCCACCGGAATAATTTGAAATCTCTCATAACAGCTGCAGAAGTCATTCTCCCTCTCCCTTTCCCCGTCCCCCATCTCTCTGAAATTAAAAAAATTCCAATAATAAAAAAAAACACTACAGAGTGTGAGAGATAGACAATGACATTTAACCCTAGAGCAGTGGCTCATGACTGATGTTATAATATGTATATATATGTACAACCGTTCGATGGACAACTCCACAATCCCATAACGGATAATTTGCAGCTAGGCTTCAGCCTTCAGCATCATATTGAACCGTACAAGCATAAAAATGAAAGGAACAACCCTGCCGACAGACTGGACTGCCGTAGGCACCAAATTTCCAACCTGTGGAGAGGAAAATCCGAGCATCTGCCAATGTCAACAAGATATTTAGTTTGTTTGTAACATGCAGTATAATCAACAATACTTGGT
Source organism: Dryas drummondii (assembly GCA_003254865.1). Taxonomy (NCBI): domain Eukaryota; kingdom Viridiplantae; phylum Streptophyta; class Magnoliopsida; order Rosales; family Rosaceae; genus Dryas; species Dryas drummondii. Next base: position 178,643 of record QANW01001165.1, on the reverse strand, counting down.
ATGAGGACATTTAACCATCTTTAACATAAAGCCACATACAACAAGAATAAATTGGCACGAGATTAAGAGTGATCCAAAAAAAATCATAGCCAGTGACTAACCACAATGTGGAGTAAGCCGAACCATTAATACAAGGTCCAGATTTATTGTCAGAATTGCATATTCTATGCTACTAGCAAGAACCATTTGCCATCCCTTGACATGAACCTGTGTCAAGATATACACTACCTAAGATGCCAAAATAGAACATTCAACATCAAGAAGAAAATGAACCAACACCCCTGACTTTCATAATTGCCTTTACCTTAAAATTCAAACTAAACCATGAAGAAAGAACCAATAGTAGTTTTCCCAAGAACCTTCGAACTTCGATCAAGGCCATGAGAAGCAACCTACCATGCAAAACAGCATAAACTATTGATCAGAAACATAAAAACTTAAACCAAAAGAAAAAAGTTTTTCAATTGGAACATATTAATTAAGGGTGCTTCTAAATGCAACAAAACTGCTCAACAAAATGCCATGATCATATTTGACCACGGCAGTGTCATGGATGGCAGGGGAGAGGGGAAGGGATGAAGGTGGAGAGGAGGGGGAAGGAAGCGCCAGAGGGAAGGCCAAACATGTTATTTTTTATTTTTTAAATTAGTGAATATGAGTATAATGCTTATTATTATGGAAGTAAAGGGGTGTGATGAGTATGTTGTCGAGTGCAAATAGAATTACCTATAAATTAACCATAAACACAATTGTTGAGTGGCAAAGGGTTTCCTTTTTTGGCAACTAGTGGCAATTGGTTTCAATGTTCAACATTTCATACATTAAAGAAAATATGATGCAAAATTAAGAATGTAGAAAGATTCTCACCAAATAAGTTAAAGCTGCATAGCGTTCCTCGTTCAAGTACAACGGCTTTCCTCTGTGGATTTCAATGTCCTGCAATAACAAAGTTTTACAATTAATACACAGAGAAAGCATATAGACCCATTTAAATCGATCAAATCACATTGGCACACAAATAAGAACAGAAGCCTCCAGAGGTACTCCTACGTCTTCATATTTTTAGCAGGCATTGTACATTTTATTCAGAGCAAAAAGATCAATACCATATGCAATGAAGAAAGGGGGAATATCAAAACAACCAAAAAGGAGCTCAATAAGATAGAATTTATGTCCTCTGAAATGCAGTAGTTAATTAATCCTTCTGTTTGCTTCATTCTATCCAACTCCAATGGATAGATTACATTAAGGAGAGCATCCTCTAAAAATCCATAGCTCATTCCTCTTCTTAAAAGGAGCTCAATAAGATAGAATTTATGTCCTCTGAAATGCAGTAGTCAATTAATCCTTCTGTTTGCTTCATTCTATCCAACTCCAATGGATAGATTACATTAAGGAGAGCATCCTCTAAAATCCATAGCTCATTCCTCTTCTTACCAAAGCCAAAAAAAAATAATTAAAAAAAAAATATATCCTACAAGCCACTTAAAAGACTTGTTGAAAGAGGAACATCGTTCTCGATTCTCAACCATTTAGAATACATATTGTTGAAAACTCACACACTATAAATGGTCAACTGTAACCTCAGCTTCAATACAATCCTCAAGAACCCTAATGGCACCAGAATAGAGAAACTAACAGCAACGCTCCCCACATAATCTCTAAGATCCACAAAATCCTATATGGACAGAGATACCAGGAAGATGAAAGAATCACTCAATTCTTTTGTTATGCAAAAATGTCTAGGATCACTAGGCTCAAACTTCTCCGGGCTCCTGGATTAGAGTACCTAGTTGATTTACCCTTAACTGCCTACTGGCAATGTTCACTAACATTGTCTACCTTGAAAGGTTTTCCAGAGCATATCATGAAAATCCACTACCCTTTAAGAAATAGGTATAAGATTTAAGAGAAGACAAGCCATAATTTTTCTTCTTCATTGCTTCTATTGAGAAAAATTGAGTTGAGAAGGAAGGATAGACAAGGGTCTCACCAGATATTATACATAAATAAGATTACAAATATTTTACTATTGAAGATGATAAAAGATAAGAGGAATAAAATTGCTGCGTGGTTTACTATAGCAAAAACCTATTTACCTCTTCACCAAAAGCATCCAAGTAGGGTGATGGCCAGGGAGCCTGCCGTGCAGATCTTTGCAGCAGAATTGTTGTCCTCTATCATAACAAAGAAAATTAACCATCTCAGTAGACAAGAAAAGAGAGAAAAAGAGAACTTACGTCATAAGAGGAAAATATATACAACACAGAGCTTCCAAACATAATTTTGAAAAAGAGTTGCTACAATGCATACCTTGATTAAAAGAAATACCCCAGTACCAGAACCACAGGCCACTGCATGACTTTGGCATCCACTTTCCCTAAGATAACATGTCAAACTTAGCAAAATAATGGACAGAGTATGGAGGCATAAACATGTATGCACCTAAAGGGATAATTTATTTGAAAACAATGACAGAGATTGGTAAAGATATACCTGCAGCATGATTTCCAGCTTGGAGAGCATAATCTACCACAAAGCAGGCACAGTGCGGGTTCATCAAGGACAGATTTGCAATCAGGACAACGCTTTTTTATAAACCTGACAAAAAAACCAATCTTTCTGAATGAATTTTAATTCTCTAGAGATTTTTCAATAAAAAAGAAAAAGAAAATTCCAGCAATAAACTGAGATGCAATTATACCAACCTCTGCAAGAGGTCCTGGTAAACCCGGGGCAGACGCATCAACTGGAACGGAACTACAGGGTTGCAGTGTATGCTGCCTTGAAATCTTTGGACTTCAAACTCCTTGCAAAAATGATGGAACCATTTTGGAACTAGCAAACGTATCACTTTATCCTTAAGAATAACATCCAGTGTAGGAATCTTGAACATGCTTTCTATCTCTTGAACTTCATTGAGCTCCACTTGCTCCACATCATAAGTTGTATCCATCATGTCGCCAATGTCATGTGATTTATCCAACACATTATACCTTTCACAGAATGGTGCTTGGACATAAGAGTTTAGTAATTTCAACAGCAATGCACACCTCCGTAAATAAGGGAAACTCAAACTACGAACTATGTTCTTAATATTACAAGAAGAGCCAACATAGTTTGAAACAAAATATTGATGAGCGCATCCAGATTCTCCCATAAGTTTAGAGATGTCAGTGACCAGGCAATCATCAACACCTAATTCACTAATGTCGCATTGATTTTTCCCAAAATATGTAATTATACCCTGCATTTAACATGCTGGATTAGACCACTAGATGTTTTTGATGGAACATAAAAGTTAACAATAGAAATAATGAATTAATGCTAACATACCTGAACTACAGAGACAACATAAAATACGTGCACAAGGGATAACAAGGAATCTTCACATGATAAAAATCGGTTTGGAAGACAAAAAAGAACCCACATCAACGATGAAAAAGGATCACGGGCAAGGACAGGATCAGAAGCTCGCTGCCAGAACTGAATATCAGGAAATGATGCTGCCATATCGACATGTTCCAAGATGCGTAGCATAGCACCTGTGAAGCATAGCATGGATGAGGATTTAATTTAACAAGTGAAACGCTTCTACTCGGATGACTCAGAAGTGTGAAATATACGGGAACCAAGATGGCTTGTGACAAACAAAAGCCAAGATCTTTTTATATATTCATGTATACATATATTATTTTGGAAAGTATGACATCTAAATTTTGCAACACATTAAACTTGAATGATTGATAGTCCCTTCAGTAGCAAGATAGGGTTCAAGACTTAAACCAGCCCCTCCAATATAAGAATTATTTGGATCATCTCGAAAATTATGGCTGTGCTGTGCTGTGCCATGCCATGAATATGAGTGCAAGCACTTGGTGGCACCACAGGTTTCAAAAGAAAAAAAAGATCATCTCAAAACTTATGTTTATTAAAATTCATCTTTTGAGGAAAAAAAGAAAGAAAGAAAAAGGATGCTAGCTTTTTAATCTAACTGCTTGCAGTACAACTGTACTGAATGGAAAATGATTAGTGAATCAGAAAGCAAGAAAAGCAAATCCACAGAGGAAACACATAAAAGAATGGCACTTACTAAAATGTAAGGCCACATAAAGAACAATAACAGTACCTTGTTAAAACTTATGTTTATTAAAATTCATCTTTTGAGGAAAAAAAGAAAGAAAGAAAAAGGATGCTAGCTTTTTAATCTAACTGCTTGCAGTACAACTGTACTGAATGGAAAATGATTAGTGAATCAGAAAGCAAGAAAAGCAAATCCACAGAGGAAACACATAAAAGAATGGCACTTACTAAAATGTAAGGCCACATAAAGAACAATAACAGTACCTTGTTAAAACTTATGTTTATTAAAATTCATCTTTTGAGGAAAAAAAGAAAGAAAGAAAAAGGATGCTAGCTTTTTAATCTAACTGCTTGCAGTACAACTGTACTGAATGGAAAATGATTAGTGAATCAGAAAGCAAGAAAAGCAAATCCACAGAGGAAACACATAAAAGAATGGCACTTACTAAAATGTAAGGCCACATAAAGAACAATAACAGTACCTTGTTAAAACTTATGTTTATTAAAATTCATCTTTTGAGGAAAAAAAGAAAGAAAGAAAAAGGATGCTAGCTTTTTAATCTAACTGCTTGCAGTACAACTGTACTGAATGGAAAATGATTAGTGAATCAGAAAGCAAGAAAAGCAAATCCACAGAGGAAACACATAAAAGAATGGCACTTACTAAAATGTAAGGCCACATAAAGAACAATAACAGTACCTTGTTAAAACTTATGTTTATTAAAATTCATCTTTTGAGGAAAAAAAGAAAGAAAGAAAAAGGATGCTAGCTTTTTAATCTAACTGCTTGCAGTACAACTGTACTGAATGGAAAATGATTAGTGAATCAGAAAGCAAGAAAAGCAAATCCACAGAGGAAACACATAAAAGAATGGCACTTACTAAAATGTAAGGCCACATAAAGAACAATAACAGTACCTTGTTAAAACTTATGTTTATTAAAATTCATCTTTTGAGGAAAAAAAGAAAGAAAGAAAAAGGATGCTAGCTTTTTAATCTAACTGCTTGCAGTACAACTGTACTGAATGGAAAATGATTAGTGAATCAGAAAGCAAGAAAAGCAAATCCACAGAGGAAACACATAAAAGAATGGCACTTACTAAAATGTAAGGCCACATAAAGAACAATAACAGTACCTTGTTAAAACTTATGTTTATTAAAATTCATCTTTTGAGGAAAAAAAGAAAGAAAGAAAAAGGATGCTAGCTTTTTAATCTAACTGCTTGCAGTACAACTGTACTGAATGGAAAATGATTAGTGAATCAGAAAGCAAGAAAAGCAAATCCACAGAGGAAACACATAAAAGAATGGCACTTACTAAAATGTAAGGCCACATAAAGAACAATAACAGTACCTTGTTAAAACTTATGTTTATTAAAATTCATCTTTTGAGGAAAAAAAGAAAGAAAGAAAAAGGATGCTAGCTTTTTAATCTAACTGCTTGCAGTACAACTGTACTGAATGGAAAATGATTAGTGAATCAGAAAGCAAGAAAAGCAAATCCACAGAGGAAACACATAAAAGAATGGCACTTACTAAAATGTAAGGCCACATAAAGAACAATAACAGTACCTTGTCCACCTGTTTCGCTACCATGATCTATGGAAACTCCAAAGCAAATAGATTCTGCAAAGCTCTGAATTGCTATAAATCTCTGAAGCACATGAAGAGAATTCTTACATGTGCTTTGGACAACTTTCAGCAACAAGGACAATATAAATTTGCTCGAGGATTCAAGTTCCTTATACAAGGCATTGAGGCCATAGCTTGGTGTTGCATATTTCCCACCAGAACGAGCAGCAACTTCCATCGATAGTAGGGAGTATTTAATTGTGTCCCACATAAGCATTGGGTGGCTGACCCTGGCAGGTCCTGATATCTTATCCTGTTTAGTCAGAGAATACATCTTAGAGAGCACACGAGAAATCGGTTCAAGATTTGGGCTCATTCTTCCACATCTCCGCAGGGGAAAACCTCTAAGAGTTCCAAAATTCCCAGCTGCACTTGCTGCAGATTGCAAAAGAACCAAGCCTTTCTGAAGCTGAAGGGAATTAATTTCTTCATCTGATTTGAGTGAAGGACCAGAAGCATGCAATGAACTAACACCTGAATGCATAGGCTCCTTGCAAACCTTCTGGAACTCCCCTGATAATGCAGGCAAGACAGAATTTGCAAGTCGACGGCATACAGGACAGAGAAACTCCCCCTGAGAAACATGCAAAATATAAGTAATAGAACCCTCCTCCCTTCACTGCAAGAATTGAAGATGGGAAAAATAAAAAATATGCAACTAGAAGAAAAACCTTGTACCTTATCTGGATCTACAATATGTCCTCCTTCAAAAACAATTCTTCTGAGATACCTGCATGAATAGATAAAAATATGGCACAGTTGTTTCATTTAAAGATTACACTTCCATCTTTCGAGCAAAAGAAATCCAGGATTAAGATAAAAAGTGACAAAGGATATCTTAAGATTCCCAAGGATTGAAAATTTCTCTTCTTGAGAGGACTTACCTTTCCTTCAGCGAAGATAAATAGCGATCAAGACATCCCTGATGCACAGCATGCCCACAGGAAGAAATATAAATTCCATCACAATCTGCAGGGCCAAATCCGTCATATGCTGAAAGCCGAGAAGATTCTACTGGAACCTTATCATTAGGAGCACCTTCAGAAGACGAAGGGTTTTCTGTTGTCTCTCTAGAAAGAGTAGCTACATATTTTCCAAGCAACATAAATTCAGCATGCTCAGTTTTCTCTTGATCTCCTTCAACAGTTGAAATTTTTTTATCCCCTGTAAGCTTAGGATGCAGCATCTTATCATGCAATTCTCTTCGGATAGAGAAGTACATATCTTCTTCCATTGTCTCAAAGGTATGTAAAGTCCTCTCCCTTTCATCATTTGATTCACATGGCACTTGGATATCCCTTAATTCATGAAACTGGCCCTTCAGAAATTCTACAAGAGCATCAACATCCCTAGGTTGCCCATGACAGGCAAATTCAGTGACTACATCCTGAACCAACTTTTTTAAATCAAAGGATGACACCAGTCCTGAAACTCCTGACAAAGTACTTGTTCCAGATTGATCAGTTACCTCATTTGTGGTAATAGAGACATGATCCTTGTCTATCCAGCGAGGTTGTTCCCATGACAGGGGACCTCTGTCAATTAAACTCAAAAGTCTAGATTTCTGAAGAAGAATCAAGAAGGATATGGGATATTTGGAATTGGGATCATGGCAAAGTGAGCAAACAACTTGTGCAGACTCTTCTGAATCATCTTCAACATCAGGATTACAAACCTCTTGTTCAGATTTTGAACCGTCATCCACAGTGGAATTAACACTAGCCAAAAACTTTGATTGCTCGGCTCTCATTTTTTCCAATATGGCAGACTGTCTCTCTCTGGCTTTTGCCTTGCGCTTCTCAGAATCAGAAACTGAACCTGAGGTATGTGTATCACCATTTGGAAAAGATTGTGATAAATGACTGACCACTTCAGGTGCAAGTAGCTGCAGTTTGGTCATACATCCAGAATCAATCTCTGCAAGCTTCTTCAATAAGCTTCCAATTAAAGAAGAGAGGTTGCAACTTTCAGCTTCCAAACAATTCTCTAAATTCTCTTTCTTATACATCCTCATCAAGATAACAAGCAGTGACAACAAGCTTTGTTGACCAGCACCAAAATATAGTCCTTCATTAATTTCTTCACAAGCAAAAGCTAGCATGGGAATCATATCTCCATCATAACAAGACTGATCACCAGATTCCTTATGTTGAAAACAAATGTCTAATGCTAATGAGAGTAAATGCAATGCGGTTAAAAGAACACCACCAGGAGCTCGCGATTCAGTTGATTTATCGGAAAAAACAGCATAAAACAGCACTGCACGAACAATTTGAAGGACTGCTTTACAAGTAGCTATTCTAGCCACCCCCTTGAAAGGAGGATAAATCTTAGTCCACCTGGGTAGCTGAGTGGTCAATGCAGAAACAGTACGAAAACGCAAGTATCTTTCTTCTGCAGCTTGCAGATCCCTAGAGTTCCAACGAGGGTAGTACAAATCCAGTTCTTTCCAAAATGTCCATCGGAGTGAATAAATCCCCTGATTAAGGCCAGAGGGACTGGAATACGAAGCAATGGTATCCAAAATTTCATGGAACTGGTCAAACTTGGATAGATCACGAGGAAGACACTTAACCAATTGACTATGAGTGGCGTCTGCAATGGTTAATTTGTGAACCAACTCTCTTTTCAAACTTTCAGCTTTAGTTAGCCCACAAAATCGCCTCTCTTGGACTATTTGTATAATAAGAGTGAGCATTTCCTGCACTAGAACTGGTTCATATTCACTAGAGCGCTCAAGGTTCAGAGAAAGGTAGCTTGACAGGCCAAAGCGTTTTACAATTCTATTGACATAAAGATCAGCTGGAGCCAAGGCAGCACAACACTGAAGCAGAAATAGTTCAAGCTCTGAACCTTGTTCAGACCTACAGAAATGAACCATGATAAAGAGCCTTCAGTAGCATGTACCCCCCCAATAAAGAAGGACAAAGATAAACAGAAAAGGAAATCATTAAGACAGAATTTCTCCATAAAACACAGGTCTACCATAAGCATAAATCACTTACCATCGAACTGAACGATACAACTCACAAGATAAAAGGGCAGCATCTCCATTTTTCCGCCACATTCCAGCATGAACCTCAGCACAAAATACTCTGATCCGAAGGGGATGCTCCATCACAAAAGCAGAGAATCCATATGGGTGGCAGCCACCCAGAATGTTTCCAAAGAAGTCAGTGAAAATAGCTGATACTGAATTTGCAGAACTAGCACTAGCCATATCTGGCACTTCACCAAAACATCTTCTTAGTGCTTTCTGTAAAAGCAAGGAAAGTAAGCGATGTAAGGGAATGTGAACAGATATATCCTGCGAACTAACATCATAAGTTATGTCTGGCCAATCAGACAGACTCAGAACACGTAGAGCATCTAAGTCCATGGCACCATCTACTTCCATCGCACTATCATCCAATCCTGCAGGACTACAGGCGTTAACTGAATCAATTTCGTCAGTAACCATCAACTTACTTTCCTGCCCTGCAATTTTACCATTCTGGACGTCAATAACCATATCGCAACCACTAGGTACATGTGTCGAACATTGCTTGCCATGATCTTCACTTGAACTGGCAAGTCGACCAAAAATGTATCTGCCTTTCCGAATCTTGGATAATGTTCTCTTCAATGCTGAAAAATTGCTACCAGAGAAATTGCTAGTGCTTGGAGAAGATACATCAAGAAGAGCCCCAGAGGTATTATCAACTCCCAGCCAATTCTCAATAGCCCTCAAACACTCGTATGTTAGCCACATCACAGATGGTGGAATCAACAAATAAGAAAGAGCATCCGATTTATCTTCAGAAACCTTAGGTGCACATGCAAATGAACTACTCCTCCCCACTGCACTACATGCAGAACTTTCCTGGGACAGCCGTCCTACTTTAGCATGTCTTAGGCTGTCTGTGTCATCTATATCTTGCTTATATGTGCTGAAAAGAGAGTCTTCATCTGTCTTGTCACTAGCCACAGAAAATGCCCCATCCACCAATAGAGAATGAATGTTGCCAATTGAATGACCTAGACCGAATGGCAGATGCATGCTCTCATTTTCTTCTTCAATACGGAGGCCTGTTTCCCTTTTTTGTGGGTTCATCCCTTGCACAGAAGCCAAGAGTCTCATCCAAGTTCTTGAAATATCTTGCTGTTCATGAGTTACATATTTGGGCACTAAAGCATGGCTCATAACAAATCGAATATCTTCAATCACACGAATGGTGATCTCATACAAACTTGACCACTTGGTAACCTGTAAAGGGAAATTACCAACAATTTTGCTACATGAAGCAGAAACAAATGAAAAATAGAACAGGAAAAAGAACTATAGCTTAAAGAATAATTTAAAACTTCAAGAGAAATTTTATAAAACAAAGAAAAAGCATTAGATCCTCAATCACAATGCATCAGAAAAACAAATAAAGGAAAGAAGGAACCAGAAAAACAAACTGAATGAGCTCCAAAACTGGGGCATCAAGACACTGTAGTAAGAGCACCACATACAGCATGCCTTTAGATTGAAACATAAGTACACAATCTAAGTTGCAATAGTGATCAATTCCATCATGAAGTTGTGTCAAGGACAAGGAGGTGCTTGTGCAGGGGAATATGATTGTATTGTAATCTACAACTTTTAAGGAAAGACAAAATACAAATCAAAGCATTACCTGTAAACGACCATCTTCACCAGCACAGGAAGTGAAAATATCTTCCAAACATCCCAACAGCATAGACAGTAGGTTCATTTCTCTCACAAGACAAGGCGTTAAGGTTGGCACTGTGAAGATTTGTACAGAGAATACAGAGAGCAGCGGATACCTTTTTAAAGAATGGTCACTGAACTCCTTTATGGCTTCATTTACAACAGTAGGGTAATAACTAAGAAATACTTTGGCAAACTCATATTTGAAAACAGGTTCTCCCAGCAATTTCAGGAGCAACTCATGGAGCTTTTTCACAACAGCATCATTTAAAAACCTCTCTGCCCTCACCAGAATCCCCAACAATTCAACTGATGATAAAACCATCTTCGATACAAAACTAAGCAAACTCTCACTGTACTTACAAAACTCTAGAAGCATCTCAACCACAACAAAAGTCAGCTCATTTGCAACTTTCTTACGCTCTGCAACATGGTCACTTGCTCTAGGGTTTTCCCGGCAGGTAGTTTCCGCAAGTAGTAGCTTGTTTTTCCAAGAAACGAAGAGGCAATCAAGAACAGGCCCCACAGTATTTGCAAACTCCTCTGGAAGGGGTTGTATCTGTTCCGCACCTTTATGCTTTGAGCAAAAGCCTTCGCGTTTCCATGCTGTAACATCACCACAGTCACAACAACCACCGCCAGTATAAATAATAGAATAATCATGATCCTCGTGGTTCCCATTTTGAAAACACGGAACACAAATTGCACATGTTGGATCATTTTCACATGTTCGGCACCTGTATGCTATATCATGAAGACCCCAAACAGCTCCACAAACACCACGCCGCCCAGCACTCATTTTGGAGAGGTTCCTCAGGGCAGCGGCAGGTTCTCCCTCAAACATCAACCACTGTAACCAAAACATGCTTTCACGGAATTGATTTTTCATGGTTAATCCCGCTGGTTGCTTTTTAGCCCCTGGTTTAGCTTCATGGAGAGCTTCTGCTACTTCCTCATCAGAAGGCAACACAGCAGCAACCAGCTCTGGTATCCGTTGCTTGTTCTTTTTCACAAAAGCAACTAAACCACGTTGGAGCTGATCAAGAAACCCCTGAGGCACTCCCAGTTGAGCAAGCCTCTGGTATAAATTGAAAAGACAAATTGTGAAGATGTGAACCCACTGATGACCCATATCATCAAAATTAAAATACCAATATGAAAGTCAAATGGGATACATATAGATACACATACATAAATAGTATACGTGCAAAAATAATATTGCCAGAAAATGCATTCAGCTACTGACACAAGTAGTACAATATTAGCTTTGGGGGAGGGCCAAAAATTGATAACAACAACGAAATGAGAAAAAAAAAAAAAAACAATCCCAAAAACTAGAAGATGAAAAAGGGACAAACTTTCAGCTACACTTGACCAGTTAATTGTATTGCAAATGCCTCCACAAAAGTAATTAAAAAAATAAACCTCCGGTATTCGACAATTCAACAAAATCAAAATTTGGATAATCAAACAAAAAAAAATAGCAAAGCCTACCTGTACGATTCGATCGCGAGGGGTAACTTCAGGAGGCGAATCGAATTCCATAGTATCGGAACGGCGAGAGCGCCAGAACCGAACCAGCCAATCCAGCAGCACAAACAGCGCTTAAACCGAGAGCTTTCACTACCCAGGATTACTTCACAACACACAAATTTTGTGCATTTAAACCCAAACAATTAATTCTTCCTAATTCGGCTGTGATTTTGTGAGCCCTAATTCACCATCTTCCACTCTCTCGCTCTGTATGAGCGTGACGGTTTATCAAGGTCTCGAAGAATCCCAGAGAGAAACGAGCATATATTATATATGGAGTAGGATTAGGATATTTGCCAGAGATTGCGTGTAAAACGATGTTCTTCCGCAGTTAATTTTGAGTTTGTTTGTTGGGATTTTATTTGTTTGCAATTTTTATGCTTGCAGTTCCACTGTTCCAGTGATCGCAGATTCATGCCATTTTTGTTTGGATAGTTTTACACTTTTTACTTGTCCATACCGGATGAGAAGGAATGCAATGTGGGCTTTGGAGTTGTGAAGATAAAGGGCCAGCCCAACTTAGAAATGGGGCTACGTGGGAGGGAGTGCAATGTGGACTATGGCCCAATGGAGTTGTATGGACTACATACTAGACAAGCTTGATAGCTATACGAGGTTCCTACAATCCAAAATCCTCTATAGACCGGTCTAAAATTTATAAGGCTTCGGGAGTATTGACAATTTTAATTTTGAATGCGACCTCACTCATTTAAGTAGGGAGGAATCCACAAATATGAGCGGGTACCACCCCACTTCTTTGAATGGGGTCACATTGTTATTTGCCCCGTACAAAACCTTTTTGAACAAGGAGACTAAAGATTCCGAGAAAGCAACCTTATTCATCCACTTTCATATATACATATATATATAATATATATATGAAGAGTGTTTTAAACCTAACTAGTTAGCAAGTTAATACAAAATTAATTATGCTTTTGGGTCCACCATATCACTAATCTCATAATTCGAATCATCAATTATTTAGGTTCTACTTCAAATATCATCATTGCAAAAAATTAACTAGAATTAATTACTCTAAACTACATACTAGTTATTGTTTTTTATCTATAATACCATGATCATTAAAATGTAACAATTAGGCTACTTTATTAAGAATTAGGTCACTGCATTTGATTTCTCTCTCCATATTATCAATGCACACAACCCACACTTTCCACTACCCACCCTGATCTCATTCTCTCTTCTCTCTCCTCCGTTTCTCTCTTTTTTTTTTCCTTCTCCTTTCTCTTTCTTTTTTTTCTTCTTCCTTTCTCTCATTTCCTCTCCGTCCCCCACTTGCGTTGACCACCAGCCCACATTCTCTCTCTCTCTCTCTCTCTCTCTCTCTCTCTCTCTCTCTCTCTCGCCCCCTGCCGTCGCCCCCTGCAGCCGAAACCCACCAAAACCCAGCCCCTCCTATCTTCCTCCACATCTTCAGCTCCTCCCAAACCCCAACCTCCACATCAGTAGTAGGTTTTTGATTTTTTTTTTTTAGTTCAGTTTATGAAACTGTAGTTTTCTGCAATTTCTGGAATTGCAAATGAACTGAAACTGCAGTTTCTGGAACTATAAGTGAACTGAAACTGCAAAAACTGTAGTTTATTGGAGTTGAAACTGCAGTTTATTGGAGTTGCAGACTTGCAGTTTCTGTTTCTGTTTTTTGGTGATGCGTTGATGCTGGTATTTTGGAAGATGTCTACATGTTATATTTTTGTTATGTCTATTTTCGGATGGTATTTTGGAATCAAGTGGTGGTGGTGTGGTGTCTGCGTGATATTTTGGGATCTAGTGGTGGTGTGGTGTCCGCAAATGAAGAATGAGTTTCTAATAGTTGGTCCACAAAGGAAGAATAAAGCTTTAGGTAGTTTTGGTTAATAAAATTAGATGTCATAACCTAAATATTAATGGACTCAATTAACTAAATTGAAAATCATGTAGTCATCTAATTGAGATCAAATAAATAGACGATCAGTATTTTCGATAAAAGCATAAAAATAGTTGTTATTATAATCAAATAGCTAAATGACTTTCGATTTTGGAGATTTTTTACATGAATGATCTTTGAAGTAGGGCCTAAAAAATAAATGCTTCGGATTTTGAAATTACATTGTGCAATGGACCCAATAGGGTGGTTAATTTTGTATTATTTTACTAACTAGTTAGTTTTAGAGTATTCTTATATATATATATATATGCCCTTATAGACCCCTTATTGTGTATATATATAGGTCCCTTTAAGTGTGAGATTCCACATTTAGGCTTATTTGTAGGATTTTAATGTGGGGCCCACTCCACATTGTATTTCAACAATCAAAACCCTCTATATTTAAAAATCATCCTTACAAAAAATTAAGCAAATAAAAAATTATTAAGCTATCAAACTTTAATTAAATAAATAGACGAACAAAATATTTTCAATAAATACTTGAAATAATGATTTAATCAACGGTCAAATGTTTTCCGATTATCAAAATACAATATGAGTAGGCCCCACGAGGGTTCGGACAAATAAGTCTAAATGTGAGATCCCACATCCCACAGCTTTATATATATATATATTACCTTGTAATCCATTGTCAATTGTCTTCAAAGCCTAAAGATGTGTTTACAATCAACATCAGTATTGAAGAATCCAATGAGAAAACTGCCTTAAACCTTAGTTTTTCAACATCATTGTTAGCAACTTAGCATTAGTTAACATTAACCTTTTTTTTTTTCTCAAAAAATGAATCTCAACAAGAAAATGAAAGGATATATACAAATAATTAATCATGAGGTACATTAATAAACTTCACATACCCTTCGAAAGAGCTATATACAAGATCTTATGTTAACTTAGTTAACCTCATTAACGATTTATTGTTAGCATTAGTTATTTCATATGTAAATTAAGTTCAATGTCTATTTAATAATGCACTTACAAATTTTTAATCTTTATATATTCAATAACGATACTCATCACCATGATTGTTGATCTTTAATCTTTGCAATTATTGTTTGTGTGGACTCAAATATGTGGTGCTAGTTATGACTAGAGCAACTTATTAGCACCTCGAATAATTTAATCTTGTAGCTTTAAGGTTGTTTTCTTCATTCAAAGAGAAAGTGCTAAGGAAACTCGTCCATATCTTTTGAGTAATTTCATTCAACAACCATTTTAAATACACAATAAATTGTTTTGACCCTTCAATCCCAAAACTCACAATAATGACCCTTTTACATTTTTTCATACCAAAATACTTATTTATATATGAAAATGTCGCCAGAGTCCACAAAAAATTCAACAAGTTGCTACACCTTCTTCCTATCGTAGCCAAACCTTCCTCCACCTTCTTCTTGCAGCAGCCATGGAGAGCGACCTCTCTCACCAGTCAACGACCCATCATCTTTTCTCTCTATCTCTTTCATCTTCTCTCTCAACCCAAATTTAAAAAAACAAAACAAAACAAATTCGAAAACCCAGATTTAGGTGTTTTCTCTAAATGAGTGGGGAGGAGAGAGAGAGAGAGAGAGAGAGAGAGAGAGAGAGAGAGAGAGAGAAAGAGAGAGAGAGAGAGAGAGAGATAAGAGGTCGGTGAAGGAGGTAGAAGATGATGGTAGGCTGAATCTGGTGAAATGCGCGGTCGTTAGAGAGGGAGAAGAAGATGGTCGTCACATGCATGGTTGCCACATAGTCGACTTGTGTAGGCCACAAATTCCACCATATGTCGACCAAAAATTCCACCATCTATCGACAAAAAATTTCACAAAAGTGCAGATTTGGGAAAAAAAAAAAAAAGCAAACCAATCCAAAAACCAAAAAAAAATAAAACAAATCAAACAAATAAACCTAGCAAAGAAAAAAAAACCTAAAAAGAAAAGAAATCCAACAAATACATAGGAAATTACCTCAACCATGAGAAAACACCTTAGAGAAAAGGCATACCAACCTAGAAATAAAAAATATAAAACAAACAAGGAAACCTAGTAGATCTGAAATTGAAATGTTTTAATAGAGATTTGATTTGAAATATCTCTATTATCAATTGAATACAATTGAAATATCCCCATGATAGTTGACTAATACAAACAGATCCATCTATTTGAAATGTTTATTTCTACCTTTGCTATACATCCATCTATATCAATCAACTAATGCAAACAAAATTAGTTTATTACATCTACGTTTGCTCTCTTTTTCAAAACCAAAAATTAAAGGCGCTAGAGGGCGAGGAGGCACTGAAGGGCGAGGAGGCATTGGAGGAGGCCAGCGGGGTAGGGGCCAAGGAAAGGGGGCGCTGGAGGACACTGGCGAGTGGGGCTAGGTTTTCTGGGTTTCTTTAGTGAGCAGCGAAGGCAGGGAAATAGAAGAGAGAGAAGGGAGATAAAAGAGAGATCTGAAAAATGTAGGGTTTGTGAAAAATGTTGTGAATTTTACATTTATATATGAAAGGTATTATGGATATTACACACGTAAAAAGGTCATTATTATAAGTTTTGGGGTTGGGGGATCAAAAAAGTTTATTGTGTATTTAAAAAGATTATTGAATGAAATTACCCATATCTTTTTAGTTGTACTTTACAGTCAGGCCTAAGAAAAAATAACCCTAAGATACCCTACTTGAACCACAAGTAAAAATTAGAAGTCGTAATTGGTAATAGTTGTTTGATTCACTTACCATTAATACAAAAGGAAATGTACTTATGCATTAAGTTGGGCATGAATTTCAAATTTCAAATTCCAACTAGCATGCGATGCAAGATAAGATTCATCATTAACTCTTCATGCAAGCCATTTCACTAATTTCAATGGTTTGCAATTTGAAAAATTTTGAAGCCATCTGTCGGAGGTTCGTATAGGTGCCCCACCAGATACATGGATTTGAATTGACTTAATTAGGAAGTCCAGTAAAACTTACACAATAAATATGGTGTAACAAGGCAACTATTTCATAATTAGATTTAGGACAATGAACGACGGTGAAATCTATTTGAATTTGTAATTTGCAAATGATTTCACTTTCCTTTTATTTAATTGTATTTTCATACGGGCACTTAATCTGTGAAAGTACATGGCTTTTAAAGGGGATTTTGTTCTTATCTTTATCATAAACAAAAAATGCCCTAGTCTTCCCTATAAATCTAGAGGCTTTGCTTTTCCCGGGGTCCCCGTCTACAACCTTTTATTCTCTGCAAAAACTCTTAATATATCTCTATTTCTCCTTCTCGATCTCTTTCTTTGTGTCTCGATCTGTCTCCCTCTCTCTCTATCTTGTATGTTCAAGATGTCTCTCCTCATTGACAACAAAGATCAGAAATATGTGTCACAATCTGTCAAACAATGTGTTTAGGGTTTTAATTATTTCAGCTTCTTTCATTAATCATATAAAAGAGGTATTTATACCTGTACAAGTGAGGGTCTAAATAGCAAATACATATATTCCTATAATTACAAGAAAACCCATATAAACTAGGAATTTAACACTCCCCCTCAAGTTGGTGCATAAACATCACACATGCCCAACTTGATAAGTGAACAATCAAATATCCTACTCGACACAGCCTTGGTAAGAACATCTGCCAGCTGGTCTTCAGATTTCACAAAAGGGAAATCAACAATCTTAGCCTCTAATTTCTCCTTAATGAAATGACGATCAATTTCCACATGCTTCGTACGATCGTGTTGAACCGGATTATTAGCAATCTCAATCGCAGATTTATTATCACAAAATAACTTCATAGCGACCTTGGGTTTATACCCCAAATCTATCAACAACCTCATCAGCCATAGGAGCTCACAAATACCATTTGCCATACCTCGATACTCCGCTTCTGCACTGGATCTAGACACCACCTGTTGTTTCTTACTTCGCCAAGTAACTAAATTACCACCAACAAAGGTGAAATACCCAGCTGTAGACCTTCTATCATCTGCTGATCCTGCCCAATCAGCATCTGTAAATCCAATAACATCCAAATGGTCATGTTTACTAAATAACAACCCTTTACCTGGTGCGGATTTCAGATACCTCAAGATACGCTCAACTCCATCCATATGTAATTTTCGTGGGTCATGCATGAACTGACTCACCACATTAACAGCATAGGCAATGTCCGGTCGAGTGTGAGCTAGATAAATTAATCTCCCCACAAGTCTCTGATATCTTCCTCTGTCAGTCGGAGCAGAATTGTAGCTTTCAAACAACTTATGGTTCTGCTCAATAGGAGTTGCAGCAGGCTTACAAGCAAGCATACCTGTTTCTGTCAAGAGATCAAGAACATACTTTCTCTGGGACAAAAAAATACCATGTGAAGATCTCGCTACTTCAATCCCAAGGAAATACTTCAGGTTACCTAATTCTTTCATCTCAAACTCAGAAGCCAGGTAAGTTTGTAGCGAGGCCATCTCCTCCTGATCATCTCCTGTCAAAACCATATCATCCACATATATAATGAGTACAGTACGCTTGTTACCTCTTCGTTTAATGAATAGTGTATGGTCTGAATTACTTTGTTTATAGCCTGCAGCCTTCATAGACTTGGAGAACCGTCCAAACCAGGCTCTTGGTGATTGCTTCAGGCCATACAATGCCTTTCTTAGTCTGCACACCATACCAGACTGTTCTAGTTCAGGAATTCCAGGAGGAGGATCCATATAGACCTCTTCTTCAAGATCGCCATGCAAGAATGCATTCTTGACATCAAACTGAAGAAGAGGCCACTCCAGATTAACAGCTAGAGACAGCAACACCCTCACAGTATTCAACTTTGCTACTAGAGCAAATGTCTCCTGATAGTCAACTCCATAAGACTGAGTGTACCCCTTGGCAACCAAACGAGCTTTATACCTCTCTATGGAACCATCAAATCTATGTTTAACCGCATAGACCCATCTGCATCCCACAGGTTTCTTCCCTTTAGGTAACTGAACCAACTCCCAAGTCCTATTTTTCATCAATGCCTCCATTTCTTCTGCCATTGCCTTAGTCCATCTTGAATCTGCTAAAGCATCCTGCAAATTTCTTGGGACAGATACAGAAGATAATTGATGCACAAATGACTTATATGACTCGGATAGCCTATGCGAAGACATATGACTATTTATAAAGTATTTGGCTTTGGCGTTTGCATCTGGTTCATAAGATGTAGGTGGAATACCTCGGGTTGACCTATGTGGAAGATTATACCTAGAGGTGTCAGGCTCAGACTCAGATTGGATACTCAAATCATCAGAAAAAGAAGGGGAAATAGGATGTACCTCATGAGACATCTCTGGAGAAGATTGTATCAGTGGTGAAGTATGAGGACTGAGAGTTGTACTATCATCAAACAAACCTCCAACCACTGAGGAGTCAGAACGATCACTGCTGTCACACTGCACCACCGAGTCTGTAGGTAAGCAGGATTGATCTACCAGAGGAGGTATGTCACCCACCGTACCCACTGAGCGCTCGATACTACCTTGCTCGTCCTTTTCTTCCTGTAACCTGAAAACATTGAAAAACTCCATATCTATGGCAGTCGACCCTTCACCAATGTTCTCCCCCTGAAGGGAAGATGCAGAACACTCATAAAAAAAATTGTTCCTCATGAAATGTAACATCCATAGATACATAGAACCGTCAAGACAGAGGATGATAGCACTTGTATCCTTTAGTAGCACGACCATAGCCAACAAATACACATTTCAAAGCTCGGGGCTCCAATTTGGTACGTTGATGCCCATGTAAATGGGCATACACAACGCAGCCAAACACTCGAGGTTCCAAATGCAAAATAGACGGAAGCTCACAAGAAGCAGCAAGGACATCCAATGGGAGCCGAAAATCGAGAACACTAGATGGAGTGCGGTTAATTAAGTACACGGCTGAGCTAAGGGCATCACCCCATAAGAAAGTCGGTACCCGACCGCCAATCAACAATGATCGAGCAACCTCTAATAAGTGTCTATTCTTCCGTTCAGCCACCCCATTCTGTTGGGGAGAATAAGAACAAGATGTCTGATGGATAATGCCATGTAAACCAAAGTAATCTGTCAATCCTTTGTTAACATATTCGCCGCCATTATCAGAGCGGAGAATACGAATCGAATGATTGAACTGAGTTCTCACCATCTTATGAAACAATTGGAATACTCCACATACATCACTTTTATTATGAAGAAAATAAATCCAGGTCATACGCGTGCAATCATCGATGAATGTGACAAACCATCGACCACCATTACAAGTAGAAAGAGGGGCAGGTCCCCAAACATCAGAGTGAACCAAACCAAAAGGAATTCCACATTTATTATCATTAGAAGAAAACACTATTCGGTGACTCTTAGCCAACACACAAGTTTCACATTGGAAATCCTGGAAATTACAACCACGAAACAATGAGGGAAATAACCGCCTTAGATAACTAAATGAAGGATGACCCAACCGTTGGTGCCAGAGCCAGATCTTCTTCTTATTTGCAACTAACTGAGTACCACTAACATGATGAGCCTGACTGACATCATCCAGACCCAAAGTATCACCATCCAGATAGTACAAGTCCCCATCTCTCCTACCACTGCCAATCCTCTCCTTGGTATGAATATCCTGAAAAATACAGTGAGTAGGAAAGAAAACAACAACGCAACCACGAGAAGCAGTTAGTTGACTAACAGACAATAAATTGCAGTTTAAGGACGGAACAAACAAGGTATTAAACAAGGTAAGAGACGAAACAGACACAGTTCCAATGCCAAGGACTGGAGAAGACACACCATTGGCATTAGTGATGAATGGTTTGGGACTACTAGATGACAAGGATTGGAATGCATATCTATCACAAGTCATATGATCGGTGGCACCTGTGTCAATTATCCATGTATTTGTACAAGAATTAGCAGGAGTACGCAAAGCACAATAAGATATACCTGACTTAGCAGCAAAAATAGAAGTATTGACCAAATTTCCCTTGGGAGCCGGCTGGGTAGCCTTAAAAGGAGAGTCCCCTGGAGATGCCTTCATGCCTTTCGGATGCCATTCCGGATACCCATGAAGTTGAAAACACTTCTCTACCACATGATTGGTACCATTACAATGAGTACATTTCCGAGTCTCATTCTTTCTAGAACCGAACCGGTTACCACTCGAGGGTCTGGCCACCATGGCCATACTAGTATTAGTAGGACCACCAAGCATGACATCCTGGCGATTAGCTTCAGCACATACTGTAGCATAAGCAGTACGAAGATCAGGCAGAGGAGAGGTAGCAAGAATCCTTCCTCTAACACTATCCAAATGCGAATCAAGTCCAGCCAGAAAAACATATAGCCGATTAGCACTAACAATATCATTATACAACCCAATATCTCTCGAACATTCCATAGGACAAGGTTGAATTGCATCCACCTCCTGCCAAAGTTTCTGCAATATACCATAATATTCAATAATAGTTCGACCATTTTGACGAGTGGAAATAACCTGACAATGGAGTGAATAAGCCTTGGAACCATCCTGACTCACAGAATACTGCCTCTTGAGAGCGTCCCATATCTCCTTGGCTGTCGCCATACGAATAAACAATGAACGCACATCTTTGGTCATTGCATCCAAGAGCCAAGACTTAACCATGCAATTTTCATCTTCCCAGGCCTCAAATTCAGGTGAATCACGATCCGTAGGCATAGGATGTGAACCTGAAACTAAACCCCAGCGCTTCCGGCCTCGGATCTTATTCTGTGCATTTAAAGCCCACTCACCATAATTTGTGCCATCAAGCTTTTCTGGTGTGATTACTGAGTCATTAAAAGTAACCGGAGGAAGTGTAGGAGGTGTACTCAATTCAGCCTTCTTGCCATCAGTCTTGGAAGAGTCAGCCATGATACCCAAAAACAAAAAAAACTTAGACCAAGAAACGGATTTGTAGCAGCGGAACAAGTCAGAGAGCAGGTGTCACGCAGCAGCACAAAGCACACAAGGTGTCACGCAGCAAAGTGATGTGAAGGACCAGTTAGTGCTGCAAGTAGGAAGATTGACACGCAGCAACAAGGTGTCAAGCAACAAGGTGTCATGCAGCAGCCAGAGAAAAACGCACACAGCAGTAGCACAAAGGATCGGCGTCAGAAAAAAAAACGGCGGCGCAGCAAGGGAAGAGGAACGGCGTTCCTGGACGGCGTCGTCGTCGTCTGGGCAGTGCGTCGTCGTCGCGGCGCAGCAAGGGAAGAGGAACGGTGTTCCTGGATGGCGGCGTCGTCGTCGTCGTCTGGGCAGCGGCGTTGCACACAGGAAGTTGACGGTGCACAGGCGAACGAGTGGCGTTGCGTCACTGGCGGACTCGGCGTCGTCTCTGGAAGAGCTTAGTGCACAGGCGTCGTCACAGGGTCGGCGCACAGGCAGGGCACGAGCAGAGATGGGGTTCCGGTGAAGAGAGATGAACGATGGAGGCAGCACAGTGACTGGTCTTCTCTGTTTGAACAGATCCACAACACACCAGTACCCTCACAAGCAGCGGAATAAGTCACGCAAGAGCCAAAAAATTAATCCCATGCACACAGCAACAAGGATTTACACAGAGATTCTCACGTAACGAACAATAAAAACAGATCAAGATCAACCCTAACACACCACCAAAAACCTAAGTCTGATGAATAGGAGTTTGGGTGGCTCTGATACCATGTCAAACAATGTGTTTAGGGTTTTAATTATTTCAGCTTCTTTCATTAATCATATAAAAGAGGTATTTATACATGTACAAGTGAGGGTCTAAATAGCAAATACATCTATTCCTATAATTACAAGAAAACTCATATAAACTAGGAATTTAACACAATCAACTACACCTGAAATGGTGTCACCATCCACTACCCCTAATGGAACCATTGAAGAGTTGCATGCCCAACTCTATTCTAAAGTAAAAGAATTAGTCTTGGTAAGTCATATTGATCTCTAAATCTGTTTGGTTAATTTTTTAAATTGAGGAAGACTACTTGCCTTATATATCTTTTGTGCCTTCTCTTTCTGGCTTCTCTCTTTTCTTATTCATTCTATAGTGTAGCCTCTTGATCTGACAGTTCATTTTCTGTATCTCTCTTTAAACATCATCTCTGCAAAATGAACATAACACTACACCGCGAAATGAATAAGAGAATAGAAAAGGCTGCTAGCATTTCTCTTTTTTATTTTATAGGGTTAACTTGTTGAGAAGTTTGGACTGATAGTCTAAAAATTTTCATTTTCACACAGGATTCCACAAGACAATTGAGAGCAATGTCGTCAGAGCCAACATATCAAACAATAGCAACGGTGCCCATCTATTTCAAATCACTTAGAGATAATAATTGTGACCCCAACACCCTTAAACTGGACATGGTAGTTTATATAATTTATTTCATGGTTATTCAATCTCTAGATCTACATATATATGATGGATTCAATCTCAAGATCTAGTATTGAGTTAATTATATGTGTTTCCATCAGTTAAAAATTTTGTCACTGCTCTCACACAATTAATCAGCTTTGCATTTCAAGGCTGAAGAAGCAATGAAAAGTACTAAACAAGAGCGAACGTCAACAAGTTTGGCTGGTGAAGTTTTGGTTAATTTCCTTCGAACTTCCAAAGGATTTTACTTTTAATGATCTAGACGTTGAAAAGGTATTCATTCTAACAATTGAAAGCTTTATATGTCATAAATGATCACTCGCTAATCATAGATCAGAAAATTCTCCGCTCACCTAATCACCTAACAAAGAATTTCAATGATTAAAATTGTTTATGTTTTAAAGCATCATTCAAAGATCATCTTTATAAAAAATCAGCAAAATCACCTAACTAAATAATTACCGATTTGACTATTTTTTTACGGGACGACTCTTGAGAATGTACTTAAAAAATGGATGGTCACGATGATTGAATTCCCCATTCTATGGTGAGCGGGTGATTAGGTGAGCAGAAAATTTATCATTATATGGTGAATGAGTATTCATTACTGTGTATATATATATATGTTTCTATGATATTATGAAAGGTTCTCGTATTGTACATTTATGGATGGCCACAGTTGGTACCCCAAGGGAGGGCCGATGAGAAGAGTGTAACTACTTCTCAGATCATACGCCGATATCCATTCTCTAAAAGACTAGAGGATTGGAAAATCGAGTGGAGACAGAGAGTTAAAGGAACATATGATATGGTAATTTAATTAATTGGTTTTGTATGTGGATCTCACTGAAGTCGATCTCTTATTAAAAACATCGGTGATCAATCTATTTGAATTTATGCAAATATATAAAATTATTTTATGTGATCTTGATTTGAAAATCCTAATTCTTTGATTCTTCTAAAAACTCTAATTCTTTGATTTTTTATTTTCAAATAATTTTTTATTTGTAAATGATTGAAATCTTTAAAATCTAGAAAAGTCAACTAAAAATGAAATTTTTCTTGCAGTACTACCGCCATAAAAGATCAAATACATTGTTGCGATCAAGTGTGGAGGTGGTTAATTTTATACTATACGAGATATATCCAGAAAAACGAGCACTGAACAAGGGAAAGACGAAAGAACAACAAATTTATAGTGGAGGAGTTTTTGGCAACATCTTGGAACAACCTGATGAATCTTAAGGTTGTTGAAGCGGAGGAAAGATCGTCAAGTGGTAAACGTACTTCATTCCTTCTCAACTAATCAATGCACGCAATACAAATTTATATATATTTACCAATTATTAATTTGTTGGGCATCACTTTTAAGTTTTTGCAGTACAAAAAAGAAGACGAATTAGTAAAGGCCCAAAGAAAGAGGGCAAAAGCAATGAGGTGGCCGGCCACAGCTCCAAATGTCGCTTCAATCAATCCTTCCACGCAAGGAGAAGACCCTGTGGAAGTGGAAGTGAATCCTGCTGTGAAAGTGGGAGAGAACCCTGATGTCAAAGTAGAAGCTGTGGCGAAGCCAGTAATTAAATTAATGGGGCACATCCTAAAACAACTATGATAATAAAGAAAAATATTATCTACTAGCACAAAATTCTTAGTTTTGATTCATAAATCAATCAAATGCATTTATAGTTGTTCTGGAGGAGTTTTCATAGTTTCGAATCTTTTTATAATCACTTCATTATCAATACCACCAAATATATCTTTTTTAATATATATAACCAAGCTATCAATTATCCATATATCTCTCATTCCATTGGCCAAATCACTTTTCAAAATATTCATACCAGAAAATATTCTTTCTACACTGGTAGTCGCAATTGGTAAAATTAGTGCTAATGTCAAGTAAACTAATGGGCATACCTTGTCTGAATTTTTTTTTTTTTTTTTTTTTTTCCAAAGATCACTTATTCCTTTCTAATGTCTCAATACTACATCGCATATCAGTCTCATGTTCATTCTCAAGTGCCAAGAGATCGATCATTTATAGAAAAGTCTTTTGGATAAAATTGAGCAAAGCGAATCAATTTTGCTTGTGGAAAGCAGAGAATCAATATATATATATATAAGCTCCACCACAGCCGCCCAATATTTCACACCACTAGCCCAATATTCCACACCACTACAAATGTGGTACATTAATGAACCTTACATTTCCTTCAAAAGAGCCAAATACAAACTAGGCCCTATGTTAATTTAATTAGGATTTTTTTGAGAGTGATAACTTAATTAGGATTGATGGTTAGTCGCTAACCATTTGTTTTATCTATAAGTTATTTCATTTGTATATTAAGTACGTACAATGTCTATAATAAAGCACTTGCAAATGTTGGTCTTTAATCTTTATATATATATATATATATTCAATAATATTGAGACTTATCACCATGACTGTTGATCTTTAACATTTACCAATTGTTGTTTGTGTGGACTCAAATTTGTCGCGCTAGTTCGACTGGAGCAACTCATTAGCATCCCCTCCCCAACATAAATTTAATCTTATAGATTAAGTTTGTTTTTTTACGTAGAGAGAGAAAGTGCTAAGGAAATTCATCCATTATTTTCTTTTTTACTTTGTAGTCAAGCCTAAGAGAAAACCACCCCAAGATACCCCCACTTGAACCCCAAAGGAAAATTAGATGCCATAATTGGTAATTACTTGTTGGATTCACCTGCCTTTAATATATAAGGGAATGTACTTATGTAGGGAGTATGGTACAAATTTCAAATCCTAACACACATATAACATGTGACACTAAATAAAACCAACCTCCTTAACTCTTCATGCAAGCCATTTCACTAATCCCAATGGTTTTCAAGTTTGGACAATTTTGGAGCTATTTGTAGGATGTTGGTAGAGGGTGCCCCACCAGATGCATATTATTGGATTGACCTGATTAGGAAGTCCAGTGAGAGTTAGATAATAAATATGGTGTAACAAGGCAACCTTTTCATAGTTGGATTTCGGACAATGAATGTAGTCATATATGCATTTAAATATGTAATTTTGAAAATATGAGTTAGATTTTGTTCAAATACTTTCCTTTAATTTTTTACACAAAACATTAATATTTGGCAACAGAAATGGAAAGCTCATTTAATTGAATTTCTATATTTCATGGTAGCACCAGCTCGGTGAATGTACATGACTTTGGTGTTTTGCTCTTTTCTGTCTCGATCAGAAACAAAAGGAGTTGTCTTCCCTACAATATGCCAATGTGGGAGGAAAAGTTTGATGAATACGTTGATGAATTCTTAGCTAAAGCTGCGATAGAAAAAGAGGTTTATCCATTGTGGTGATGAATTTTCAGATTTTTTTTTTTTGTATTTTAGAAAGTTGTATTAAATCTTTTTTTTTCTCCTTATTTTTATGTTCTAAATTTTTAGCAGTCATTGAATTTCTTTTTCTGTGTAACTAGTAAATAATTTTCCCTGGTTTTCACGGATAAGGGAAATTTTATAAATCTCATTTGGGTACTGTCCCTAAATCTCTTAAAAAAAAAAAAGGTTGTTCTGAATATTACACGATGGAGCCGTTTCATATTACCTAGTTTGCCACCTTTCGACTGGACTGGTTGCATGCACAAAGAACTTCACTCCTATTCGTTTTGTAACTTACTTGGGTACAAATATGACTCATTCTCGTTTTAGAGTACCCTAACCTGCCGTTTACTGTGTGTGTGAGAGACAGATCCAGACCGAGGTAGCTGCTAGAAGGTGCAGACAGCTATGGACAGAGGCACTTCTTCATCCTCATCTTCTTCATCGCCTGCAGTTGCAGTATCAAATTATCAGCTTGTCGAGGTGAACCAACAACCAAATACTGAACCAGCTATGATGGGCAGAGATCACAACGGTGATCATCCAGAGATGCAAATCATCCAACTACCCCAAGTAGCTGAGGCTGCAAACGAGAGCAAGTTTTTAGATGGAAGGGAGTTTGGCCTTCCAGAGGGTTGGATTGTCGAGCTAAGACCTCGGACCTCTCCCAAGTACCTGGGCAGGATAGACAGAGTACGTACATAATTCTCTAGATCTGTCTTAATTTGTCTTAATCTCGCTCTAGATCTCTAAATCTCTTTCTCAGAACCCATCTTGCTAGATCTATTGTAGATCGACCCACTAGCTGCTTTGCATATGTGTGTTTTTGATCTAGGGTTTTGCTTAATTGAGCTTTGCTTTTACTTGGGAAAATTAATCACCAGCATCACACAGTATAGTTGCACATATGAATAATTATGAAAATGACACTAGCTAGTTTTTCACACTAGCTATATGTTGATGCAAATTCTCGTAAGGCAGATGCAACAACTTAGATAGTGACCTGGCTGATCCGAAGTCTTGCTGGATGTTGACGTGGATGTTCCTGCAAGAGAAACAAGATCAAAGGAGATGGACCGGTGTGGTACCAGCCAAACACGCTCCGATGATGAAGTCAGTGATGGTGTTTGATGGTGGGTGAGGAAGAACAAAGGAAGAACTTGGGAGAATGGGAAGAACAAGGCAAATGTTCTGGGTTATTCTCAGCAAGTTGGGTATGCTCTTGGGTGAGTAAGTGTTTTTGTGTAAGTGTTTCGTAAGTAGATTTTTTCGTCCCGGTTTTGCACATATGAATTGATATATATAAGCAAAGGAAGTCTTGATGAGTAAGATACCTGCATGTGAATGAGTGGTTGCCAGAGACCCACGCACCTGGTCAGACCTAGTTGCATGTCCAGCTGCTCACCTCCTCTGCATTCAATGTTGCATTGAATGCCCCATTAAATGCAAGGTTGGGAGGTTCAGGCAAACTGCCCCAATAGTCATGAATGCAGACTGGATATTCTATCTGTCAGAAGGTTTGTGTCAGGTGCATTCAAGTGTGGCGGTTCGTCCCAGCGTGATCCTCCTGGGAATGGCGGCGGAGAGCCGAGCCGAACCGAACAGATGTTCCTTCTGCGTATGCATGAAGTCCATGTGTGATCGGATCGGATATGGAATTCAAGACCGAGCCGACCCAAAAGATAGGGACCCTTCCGAGCCCTAACTAGCCGACGCTAGAGCTCGAAAGGAGGTCACTTCAGTGCCGAGCCGAGCTGAGATGACCGTGGAAAGATGGACACTCAATCCCTCGGAAGATCGTCGGTTCGGCTCGGACCGAACATGGAGGACCCGTCACGGAGACCGGTCCGAGCTAGCAAAGGAAGTGCTGATGTGGAGGTCAAAGTTTTGACCACTGATAGTCAACTCCGAGATGGATATTGACCAGCCACGTGTCGAG